>PVKP010010132.1:0-65715 GCA_004027715.1 Plecturocebus donacophilus
TTATCAAAAAATTCAAGAAAGGAGTAGCTTCTCCCTTCTTTCTTCCTTGCATTAGCTGAACCCAGCATGAGCTACAGGTTACAGGACTCATAGAAATGTAGTTTACAGGTTCCCAGCCTCCCACAACACAGGGCAGAACGCTAAGAGGCAAGAATGGAGCTCAGACCAAATTGGCTAACAGTGAGTAAAACAGAGCACCTGCCCTCCTGAGGGCCACAAAGCCATGGTAAACACACGTTAGCAACCCTCAGGCAAGTTCTATTGTCATGGGTACTATGATAAGGTAATAATGCTGTGAACTAATTCCAGGAAAGAAGCATAATAAGTTGGGAGATCAGAGAAGGTAAACTATAAACTGCAATTTAAATATTAGGCAGGAGTCTGAAAAGTTTCTATCTGGGCAGGAGAAGGGATTCCCAAACAGAGGAAAAGACTTTTTTTGTTTATAGGCAAGTCTACAACGTAATTGTGAAAGCCTGACGTTTCTTGGATGGGATAGCATTCAAAGAGCTTACTCTTTATTAATAAAAATACATTTTTAACAAGTTGGAGTTAGATTTAACTTGGGTTTCCTAAAAAGTGACATCTCTTTTCAAATATATCAACAGAGCATTTTAAACCTCTCCCTATTTAAAAATAGGCAAGAACTAAGTATATTTCTAATTGCATTTCTGTATACTTTAAGTGGTTGCTAATTTACTTCCCTTCCCTCCTTAACTTTATGAAAGTCCTCCCTAAGCACTAGGGTGATTGGCTCTGTGGGGTAGCTGCAAAATTCCACTGAGATTACACTTTGTGGAAGCATAATAAATTGTGGTAGAGCTATCTCCCCTGTGAGAAATACAGTAGAATATTTGGCATTCACTTCCTCTTTCTCAAATTGCTTCTAAAAGCATTATTCTGTGAGGAATGACAAAAATCCCTTGGGTCACTGGGTTAAGACTACAAACCACCATGGGATTTAGATACCAGGAGAAGTGACCTTGAGTCCTGGCTTGGCTTTGAACACTGTCATCTTGGGAACTTTATCTGTAAAACAAGAAGATTTGAATAGATGATCTTGAATGCTCCTTTCATCTCTAATAAAGTAAAAATATTATGAAAAAGGTTGAAAAGATGTTTGACTCAAAGTGAATGGTAGAATGCACTACAAAATTTGCTTTCAGTTTATCCTAAATATGTAAAGTGTCAGGTTTTTTTCTCTGCATTTTGGTATATCTGTTTTCTTATTTCATTATTTTCAAGTGGATGCTATAAAACTATGAGAGGAGACAAAATGTTTTATAAATTAGATGTATGAGTCTTAGAAAACCATTTTACAAAAGAATAAACACCTGTAATTTTGTCAGAAATAAGCACCTTCTGTAATTTTAGAACTTGTGTGCACACTGATCTTAGGGAGCTACTCTATTCTACTTTGCTGTTCTTTGCGGTACATTGATATGGTAAAGGGATATTGGAATTAAACCTCACTGACTAACTTGAGGCTCTATGCCTTTGTATTTATATGGTGTTAGACAGAGAAATTGACTTTCCGATCTTTAATTTCTTTTTTCTTATCAGATTCATAAAATGATATTAGTCACTACCTTTGGTTCACAATGCTCTATCATCAAGAGTTTACATATGACTCTATTTTTATTTTCAATCTATTTCATAATTTTGAAAAAAGTAATGAATATAAAATAGTGCATAAAAGGAATACCCATATACATTTTTTTGCTTATTTTTGAAGTTATATAATAAGACATACTGAATAAAGTCTGGCTTTCTTTTTCACTCAGCAAGATATCACTAGGAATAATCTATGTTGTCCTGTTGCCCTTGGTAGTTGAATTAGGCCACTCTTGAACTGCTATAAAGAAATACCTGAGCCTGGGTAATTTAAAAGAAAAGAGGCTTAATTGGCTCATGGTCCTGAAGGCTGTACAGGAAGCATAATGGCTTCTCCTCTGGAGAGTCCTCAGGAAGCTTACAATCATGGCCGAAGGCAAAGAGGGAGCAGGTACTACACATGGCAAAATCAGGATCAAGTGAGAGAAAGCTGGATTGGGGGGAGGTGTCACACGCTTTTAAATGACCAGATCTTGCAAGAATTCACTACCACAAAAACAGCACCAAGCCATGAAGGATCTACCCCATGATCCGAACACCACCCCGCAGGCCCCACCTCCAGCACTGGGGATTACAATTCAACAGAAGATTTGGTTGAGGAGAAATATTTAAACTGTATCAGTAGCGTAGTTCACTCATTTTCATGTCTACTTATTTTGTGAACATACTACAACTTGTTTAAAGTTAATTAGGCCATCTCTGGATTTTTACAATTACAAACATTGCTGCTATAAATTGTCTTCTTTTATTTATTTATTTTACCTTTAAATTGACATATAATAATGGTAGGTATTCATGAGGTACATGGTGAAGTTTTGATGTGTATATTACATATAGATCAGATCAGTGTAATTAGCATACCTATCATCTCAAACATTTATCATTTCTTTGTGTTGGGACCATTCAATATCCTCCTTCCAGCTATTTGAAACTATACAATATATTACTATTAACTATGGTCATCCTACAGTGGTATAGAATACTCTAACTTATTCCACCTATTTAGTTGTAATTTTGTATCTTTTAACAAATCTCTCCTTTCCTAGTCTACCCTTCCTCCTCAAGCCCTTCCTAGCCTCTAGTATCCTCTGTTCTACTTTTTACTTCTATGAGATCCACTTTTTTTAGCTTCACTTTTCAGAGTGACAACATGTGGTGCTTAACTTTCTGTTCTTGGCTTATTTCACTTAACATAATGCTCTCCGGTTTCATCCATTTTGTTATGACAGGATTGTATTCATTTTTATGACTAAATAGTACTCTATCATTCATATATGCCTCATTTCTATTAGCTATTCATCTTCTGTTGGACACGATCATAGTCCATTTGTGTTGATAAAAGGAATAGTTGAATCCAGATAATTTATCAAGAAAAGAGGCTTATTTGGTTCATGATTCTGCTGGCTATACAAGAAGCATGCTGCCAGCATCTGCTTCTGGTGAGGGCTTCAGGCTGCTGCCACTCAGGGCAGAAAGGGAAGGGGACTTTGCATGTGCAGAGATCACATGGCAGAGAGGAAGAAAGACAAAGAGGGGGAAGGCACCAGGCTCTTTTTAACTACCTGCTCTTACAGTACTTAATAGAGTGAGGACATGAGAAGTCACTCATTAACGTGAGGATGACACCAAAGTAAATTATGAGGAATCTACACCCATGACCCAAATACCTCCAATTAGGCCCTATCCCTATTTGAGGATCAAATGTCAACATGAGGTTTGGGAGAATAAACATCCTAACACGCCTGTTCAATATACTGATTTCCTTTCCTTTGGATAAATGCCCAGTAGTAGAATTGCTGGATCACATGGTGGTTCTATTTGAAGTTTTTTGAAGAACTTCCATATTATTCTCTATAGTAGATATACTAGTTTACATTTCTACCAACAGTGTATAAGAGTTCTCTTTTCTCCATATCCTTACCAGCATATGAATTATTTTTTGGTCTTTTTTTTTTTTTCTTTTATTTTCTTTGAGAGGGAGTCTTGCTCTGTGGCCCAGGCTGGAGTGTAGTGGCACAATCTCAGCTCACCAAAACCTCCACTCCCTGGTTCAAGCGATTCTCCTGCCTCAGCCTCCCAAGTAGCTGAGATTATAGGTGCCCGCCACCATGCCTGGATAATTTTTTGTATTTTTAGTAGAGATGGGGTTTCACCATGTTGGTCAGGCTGGTCTTCAGCTCCTGACCTCAGGTGCCTTGGCCTCTCAAAGTGCTGGGATTACAGGTGTGAGCCACCCTGCCTGGCCTGGGCTTTTTAATAATAGCCGTCCTAACTGGGGTGAGATGATACCTCATTGTTGTTTGATTTGCAGTTCCCTGAACACTAGTGATGCTGAGATTTATTTATTTATTCATTTATCATCATTTGTATGTCTTCTTTTGAGAAATGTCTGTTCAGATCATTTGCTCACTTTTTTACCAGATTGTTTGTTTTTTGCTGTTGAGGTGTTTGAGTTCCTTGTATATTCTGAATATTAATCCCCTATCAAATAAATAGTTTGCAAATATTTTCTCTCATTTAAGAGATTGTCTATTTACTCTGTTGAATGTTTTCTTTGCTGCACAGAGGCTTTTTAGTTTGATATAATCCCATCTTCTTCTGGGGTTTTTCTCCTTTTGTTGTCTATGCTTTTCAGGTATTGTCCATAAAATGTATCTCCTGGTGCAAGGTATAACATTTCTAAATAGATATATAACTATATATCTATTTAGAAATATAGATTATTCCTATATCTATATATATGTCAATATATATATATAGATATAGATAGATATACATATAGATATATATAGATATAGATATCTAGAAACATAGATTATTCCTATATATCTATATATATAGACATACAAGGATGGAAGTGCTGGGTGTGTAAATGTTCAAACTTATAAGCTAATGTAAAACTAGCTTTCAACATGGTTATACCAATATAAATTGTTGCCAGTAATGAATAATAAATTTCATTGATCCATACCTCTCAAACACTGCATAGTTTCCCTAGTTTTACTCTCTACCAATCGAATGAGTATAACATAGTAGGTCATTCTACAGGTTTCTGATGACTAGCGCCTTTTTCTTCAAATGTTTGCTTATTAAACATACATACTGTCTCTTAGGGAAAATGCCAGTTTATATTTCTATTCATAATTTGATTGGCACCATCTTTGGACTTTCTGTTATTCTGCTGGTCAGTTAAAAAACCCCTATACTCATAGCACATAATATTCATTATAATCATTTTTTAAATCTTGTTCTCAAGACAAGTTTTCCATCATTATCCATCCTCTTGCTCAGACATGCCTTACCTTTTAGGACCATTAAACTTCCACATAAACTTTAGAATCAGTTTGTAAAGTTTTAGGGAAAACTGTCAGATTTGTACTGGAGAAGTCTTGAGTCTATACATCAATTTAAGGAGAATAGACATACTCAGAAAATAAGTGTCTCCATTTACTAAAATTCTGTCTAATGTGTCTCAGCAAAGTTTTTAAAATTTTCATATACAGGGGTTGAACATTTTTTGCAAGATAATTTTAGGCCCATTATGATTTTAATTGTAAATAATATATTTAAAATATGTATATATACATATGCATCTTTCTGTCTTCTAATTGATGATGGCATATAGAAAAATGATTCACTTTTGTATATTGATCATGTATCTAATCTCATTGCTTAAGGACTTTATATAAACCATTATTTCTCTATAAAATTGCCTATTGCACATAGTTGTTATAGAAATGAAAAGCGGAAAAATTACTGACAACACACAACATTTTACAGACTTATACTATTACTTCCTATTGCCTTACTTTGATAGGAAAACAGTAAATAACAGAGAGGGATACAGAGAGAAAGAAAGTGATAGAGAATGAACTCTACTGCTATTTTGGCTTACCAGTAATTTAATTTTTTGGTTATATTTTTGTATATCTGGTTGCATAATGACTGTACTCTACTGGGTTAGTAAAATGCCAAGTAGATAACTGCATGACATTATTTTAAAGCCAGAGAAAACAGATGAGCTATTCAAGAACCACAGTCACAATGGAATGGCTTAATCATTGGTAAATAGTTTATATATAAAAATAAAACATACTAAGATTCTTTAGGTTTACTTTTAAAAAAAAAATTAAATTAAATTAAAAAAATAATGGGCCAGGTGCAGTGGCTCAAGTGTGCAATCCTAGCACTTTTGGAGGCCGAGGCAGGTGGATCACCTGAGCTAAGAAGTTGGAGACCAGCCGGACCAATATGGTGAAACTCTGTCTCTACTAAAAACACAAAAATTAGCCGAGAGTGGTAGCATGCGCCTGTAGATCCAGCTACTCAGGAGGCTGAGAGAGGAGAATTGTTTGAACCCAGGAGGCATAGATTACAGTGGTTACAGAGTGAGACTCCATTGCAAAAAAAAAAAAAAGACAATGATATTATTTTATACTTTTAACTAACTAAATTTCTGATGCATATTGACCTCATACAATTTTTTCCTGCCTTTCTGCCTTCTTTTCTTTTTTCCCTCCCTCCCACTTCCTTCTGTTTTTCTTTTATTTCTTCCTTTCTTATTTTCTCCCTTCATACTTCCTCTTTCGTCCTTCCTTTCATTCTCTCATCCATGACAGATTTAAGATGCTTTGAGTCCTGAATTAAATTTGAGGGATAATGTATGGATGGTTTTAGACATAGACTTGAAGCATCAACCCATCATTCACCTTGGCCCTGGGGGTTAGAATAGCAATTCATGATGATGTCACCTTGGATGAGCATGCTCATTTTTCAGTATTTCATATATTCACATAAATGTAGTATATTCAAATATTTAATATTAGTTTGTGATAGAAGCATTTCACACCCTAATATTAAAGAAAGAGATTTTGAGATTTTAAATGTTCACACTATTAAAATCCAGTGTCCTGAAATACTGATTATGATCCACTGCATTTTTAAGCCAAACATTTAGGAAGCTTTCTCAATATATATGCATGAGGACTACATTTAATACACTCTAAACTGTGGAAGAACACCTAAAATAAAGTACATAAATGACCTCTAATTAGGAAAGCTTTGCTTCAATAAGCTTGGAATAACTCCTTCTTTTGAAACTGTTGATACATATGCATGAAAAGTAAATCTCCACACCAGACTAGCTGAAGATTTTTTGTTTACTTCATTTTTTATAAAGTTATAGTCAAATGAGGTAACTTAAAGGTGGACCAGTGAAAATTCTAACTTATGAAATGTATTTTTTACATATTGACTCCTTTTTATCATTATCCATTTTAATCTCTGTCCTTGAATAAGAGATATTTCTGGAAGAAAAGAAACATAACTCCTGTTAAAGCCCCACATGCACATATATTTGTATGCAGGACTTAATTTAACAAGAATCATATACAATATATATAAAAAGAGTTGTATATATTATTTACAGTAGTAAAATGTCATCAGAAGATATTGACAAGAGTAATTCTACTGTTTAATAAATATGAATCTAGAAAATCTTTTTTATATCCAAATGTTGTCTTTCCTTCTACTCCTAAATTTTTCATTCCAACCATCAGATATAATGATTTTTAATAATCTATGTTCATGTAAAATGGACATCTTTTTCCTATTCAAAACATCTCCTTTGAGAAGTCTAATCCATGATTTTTGTACTATGTATGACTTTTAAAATTCATCTCCTCTCCCTTGTTTTGCTTTCTCTTGTATTAGTAAAATGTAAAGTAAATAAACACATTGCATATATTCAGGAAAAGCAAAGAACATATTCAAGAATGAAAGTCATAACTGGATAGCTTCATCTCCTCTCCCTTGTTTTACTGATAGCATACACATTATATTTTTTAAAAATATAAAATACTTTTTAAAAAACTACCATGAACTAAGCAGTATATCACATAAGAGTAGGGGTAAAAAGAGCTCCTGAGTTGAAAGATACTAATAGTTATACAGGATGGCTTACTGATCAGAATTTTCAAATAGCTGAAGGCAAAGTTTGTCACCATAGACAAAACAAATTATGGAAATTTAGAATCCCATAACAGCAGAATTAAATTATCTATGTTATTCTCTTAATAAAAAATAAAATAGAGCATTTGGTGATCTTTCCCCATTTCCCCAAGAGAGAAGTTTTTTGTGTGTGACTAACTGTACCAAGTAGCCACTTTGATTTAGATAAACTCCAGTGTGAAAGATCAAAGCCATGTTGCTTTTCATATAATTGTATATTAGTTCAATAAATATTTGTCATTTCAAACTCTATTAATCAAAATTCTTAATTCTCAAAGGGAATTCCAATGTAAGTAAGAGTCTCTAACACATAATTGGATAGCCTGCAAATGACCTCAGAGATTTGATTTCTTTATTATTAGATATAACAGGCTTTTTAAAATTTATTTTGGAAGGTTTGTAGAGATATTTGTAGACATCATCTAACTTAGACTACACAATCCTTAAAGCCTCATTCAAATCCAAGGTTATACGAGATGAATAAAAGTTTATGAGTGTATAATGTTTTTGATTACTTTTGAAGAAAATTATGAAAAAATGATCTTTTAGGAAATAACATTAGTTTCTCTGGGATAAAAGTTAAAATGAAGTTAATTTATTTTACATTGTTCCCAGTTATCTGATCGGACTTCAATTTAAAATTAATTTAGTCTACTTGGATAGGTGGTGCACAATTAAATAGAAACAATTACCTAAGTTATGTGTAAATTCAAGATTTGCCAAACCCCCCACCTATGTTTCTCTTTTAAGGTGCCTGACATTTCTGGATAGTGTTTATGAAGAGAAGTCTGGCCAACCAAAGTCCACTTCCAGAAATGTTACGTGGTATCACAAGTCGACTTAAATCATAATTAATTTCTTCAGATTCAACCTTCTCACTGTTAAATTTCAAGAACATAATATTGCAACATAACAATTCAGGGATATTAATCCAAGAATACTTAATTTCTTCAAAAAAATTAAAGTTAATAAATCTTTAGTAGCTGGAATATTTTACATAATTTTAATATTCATTACATTAATAAAGGTGCCTATTTAAAAATGGAAATTTCATTTAAAAGTGTACAATGCACAATAGCAGGCTCCCACATCCGCCATCACCTCTATTTATTAATTGGATAACTGAGGTTAAGTCATTTGATATATTTTTTTCCATTTTCTTCATCTCTAAAGTAGAAATAACTACTTTCTTCATCTGTAGGTTGGAGATAATGCTACCTCTTAGGGTTGTTGTGAAAATCAAATTAACAAATATGTATAAAATAATGTGCACAATGCCTGGAATACGGTAAGTACAAAATAAATGCTAGCTGTTCTTATTATCAGCCCTACCTCTCCTGTTCTGATTGTCTCAGTGTCACTCTCAATCTTTCCCCCCGCATTTACCTCTATATTTTTTTAAATGATGTATCACTTTTGTACATTATTTATTTGCTTTTGACTCTGATAGGTGTTTACTTTGTGTATCCACACCATTCCCCAATGTCTCTCAAACTACCCATATAAAGTTGCTATTTCATAGTTCTGGTTAAATCAAGAATCATCAGTCAGTGTTTACATTTTCCTTACATTCATTAGGAATTTCAGAGGCATGTAGTAATAAAGCCAACAACAGTGATTTAAACAAGCAGAAGCTCTATTTGTATCTCACAAGAATTCTGGAGGTAGATGGTTACTGTTCTTCCCTGCTGTCTTCAGTATTTTGCCTTTTATTCTTAAAGTTGTCAAATCGCATCGCCTGATGGCTAACTCAGCTCCAGGCAACAGGACCACCTTCAAAAGCAGGAAGCAGGGGCTGTCCAGGGTGGCAAAATCCTTTCATCTCCTCTGGACTGTTCTTATTAGGAAGAAAAATAACTTTCTAAGAAGTTATCCAATACAATTCCTCCTGCATCTCATTGACCAACACTGAATCCTGCAGTGGCTCCCAACTCCAAAGCAGGCCATGGCAGTGAGGATATTACACAGAAGAATGGCACTTCCTTAATTGGCTTAGACCAGAGAGTCTCAAACTTTCTCAGTTCACAGCTCCATTGGTATCCGTGTGATTATTTTCATTGTGCCCAAGGCAAAAGAAATATCAAATAATCCTTTTTTTTAAGTAGTTGGTACCAAAGAATGTAATATGTGTTTATATCCCCAACAATTTAGTAGCCATTTGAGTAAATACCAGACATAATTGTAAAAACAAAAACAAACAAAACAACCAAATTCACTTTTAAATGACTACGATTACTTACTAAAGGGAAATGTGTGCCTTCTGGGTACTGCACAACTTCTCATATTTTAAAATCAGATTAGACACCAACACCCTCCTATCCTATGCTACATTAATTTCCATTCAGTACCTTTTTTTGTTTCATTTAAATCACATCAACCACTGAAAATCCTGCTCCACAAAGATAGAACATCCTGGAAAGCAATGTAGATGGAACTGAGAGTGAAGTCAGGCAGTGCCTTTAGCTAGCTCCAGAGACTAAAACTCCCATCCCCTGTAGTATCACCTGTATGTGTGAAATGGAAGAAAATTTCCGCTGGTATGAGTGATCTGTCAATAGAATTTCAGCCAATTTTTCTCTTTTCAGCTCAGTGCTTGACCCCTACCTCCAGGAGTACTGGAAATTCCTAAGCGCTGAGATTCTCAGGGTTCCTCTGGGACTAATGATTTGACTACTCACCCACACAAGGTTCTGGGTTCAGTTACTCTGCTTTTAAATTAGTCACCATTCCTCAGTCACCCTCTGATTCCCAGTAAAGCTGTCAATATCTTTAATCAATGGTGAACTCTCAGACCTCTTTTCTTTTTCCATGTGAGTTGATGGTTTGATTTCATTTTGTTTTTATTTTAAATTAGCAGACTTTATTTCTTAGAGAGGTTTTTAGTTTACACAAAAATTGAACAGGAAGTACCGAGTTCTCACACCCTCACCATCCCCATTACCCACCCCACCGACACACACACATACACATTTCCACTACTTTTTTTCCCCCTGTATTTCTTTTTTAAATTTAGCTTTTAAGTCCAGGGCACATGTGCAGGTTTGTTACACAGATAAACTTTGTCATGGGGGTTTGTTGTACAAATTATTTCATCACTCAGGTATTAAGCCGAGTACATTTCATCACTCAGGTATTAAGCCGAGTACCCACCGGTTTTTTTTCCTGATGCTCTCCCTCCTTCCACCCTCCACCCTCCCACTGGCCCCAGTGTGTGTTGTTCGCTCTATGTGTTCATGAGTTCTCATCATTTAGCTCCCACTTATAAGTGAGAACATGCAATATTTGGTTTTCTTTTCCTATGTTAGTTTGCTAAAGATAATGGCCTCCAGCTCCATCCATGTCCCTGCAAAGGACATGATCTCATTCTTGTCTTATGGCCGCATAGTATTCCATGGCATATATGTACCACATTTTCTTTATCCAGTCTATCATTGATGGGCATCTAGGTTGATTCCATGCTTTTGCTATTGTGAATAGTGTTGCAAGGAATATACATGTTCATGTGTCTTTAAAATGATAAAATTCCATTTCTGTTATTGCAGTGGGGTTTTGAAAAGAGATAAATCTGGTTGATCAATGCAACATTTTCAAATGGAAATTCAGACTGGATTCTGAAAATGACTCAATCTTGGCAAGGTTAGAAATAAAAGTAGAGAATCTCTGGTATTGCCCATATGAAGGATGTGCTCTTATTAGATCATTCATGGTTATCCATTCTCTATACCAAATACTGAGAGATTGTGTATTTTGGACCTCACAAAACTTCCTTTGCTGCCCAGGTACCCAATATTTCAGGATGTTCTAAGGTTCACCTCAGTGCCACTTCTTCCCACACCAAGGCTGTCCTCATCAATGGAGGGATTTTTTTTTAAATCTCCCATCTCCTATTCCAAATTTCCATTTATTTTTTCACAGCGACTTAGTCTCTACATTGGTGTGGAATGCAAATAAGTTTTACTCCATGTAGTAATTCTAGGTGATTTGCAGTGGCCAATAGTTTTGCATTTGAGTTTTATCAACTTCTAATTCTGCAAACTTTTTGCATTATGAAAAAATAATACTTTTTAAATACCTGAACACTTCTGTATCCACTTTATCTATTCCTAGATACCATTTTCAAGATCAAAAATATTTTCTTATTACAATTAAGGAATATGTTATTTTGGAGAAGACATAAAATAGTTCCAAATTTAGTTATAGATTAAACATTACCAAATCCAAAAAGTTCCTATATTATTTCTTCTACTTAGCTTCCTAAAAGACTATGGAATTATTGTTTCTTTGGAAGTTTTAAATGCCAGAAATCTTAATGTTTGTGAGCATGTAACCATGTTTCGCTATTGAACCTGGATTCAAAGTTGGCAGTTAAAACTTCTATTTCAGATGAAATTTGCAGGAACAAACAATTTTTTATTTTATATTCACACAGTATCTGTGTTAAGATTTTATAAGGCAAAAAAATGCCTTAAAAATACCTGTTTCATTGTATTTAAGAGGAAGTTATGCTTCTGCCAGCAGGAACATAGATTATGTAAACTAACCTTTGTAATTGCTCATCAGCACATTTGGAAAATTAACTTTCCAGTCTTTTAGAAGCTTGAAAAGACTTGTATAGTTAGTATTTGAAATGAGAAATTGTTTTCACATATGAAAATGCAGGAGAAAAGATGGATGGATTTCATTTTTATTTGAGAAATTATTCATTGAATCCTAATCTTAAAGCTTCTTTTCAAATTATATTAGTTACCTAGAGACAGCAGTTCATGTTTTTTTGTTTGTTTTTTTAAGTTTCTGGATTGGGTAGCTTGAAGAAAGTTACATGTACCTTTATAAAAAAAGAAAAAAGAAACATTTATACACAAATGCACACACACTGTTGTTTCACAAAATTTCCCAGTTAGAGTAGGGTCACCATATGTGAAAAACACTGTGGTACTTTATTGAGATGCCCTGAAATTCTGTATTATCTTTTGGTTTCTTAATATGCATATTAACACTCATTGTTTTATTATGATATATGTAGCATTTTCTGTAGGGAATCCATGAGCCCCACACATTGGGTGCCAGAATGTAAGGATCCATGAGCACCAGAATGTAGGGATCCAGCCCTACATCACCCATGGGTACCCTGAGTTCAGTGGTGACAAAGGAATGAGAAAAAGACATTAAGAGAGACAGTGGGACCAGAGGGACATTACTTATTACTTTGGAGGAAACAGTGAAGGCCCCGAGCTCTGATCATCCACACTATTTATTGATTACAATCACTTTGGTCTATAGAGTAGAGGTGGAGTGATGGTGGGGAAAGGATGATGGTGAAGTGAATCAGTGAGCTGGAAGTAAATCAGTGAGCCAGAAATGGTGTATTATTCCAAGGATTGATAACAGTGGCAGTTTGGGAGTTTCACAAAACAAGAAGATGTGGTTATCTTTAGTTTATTATCTAAGTAACAGGTGATGAAACGCAGACCTTACAAGGAGCCTACAAGTCTGGCTACATCATAGTGCTACAAAGGGGTTTCATGACCTTGAGCACAGTGTTTACGGTAAGAGAGCCTAGGTCACCCTGCACCGGAACACGAGGCATGGAGAGGACTTCCTCCTCAGAGGCCTCCTGCAGCCTTCCACAGTTTGCTGTTCCTTGTTTATATGTTACTCATAACCAATTTGTGTAGGCACCCTGTAAGTCCTTTCTCCTTTGCTGCTTTTCCCAACAATTTTACATACTGATTTATCTCCGTCTGGAGGTTGTAAATTTTTGGAGGTATAAGCCATTATTTTTCTTAGTAAATAAAATGGCAACATCTGCACGTTACTAAAACTATAATAAACCCTTAAGAAATATATGCAACATATTTTTCAAAATAAGAGGACTTGGTTACAAGCAAAAGAGACTGATGTGAGTAACCATAAGCAATATGGAAATATAGTAGAAAGATAATGTCAACTCCAAGGGATTTTTCAAGGACTCCAGTTAGAAAATGCACAGAATTCAAGGCAGCTCTGAGGAACCAAGGATGTGAACCTAGATGTCCCCATGTCTTTGCTCACTAGCACCAGGCCTGAGAGTGGAGTAAGCAGTCAGTCAAACACTAGATACATGCCCACATGCTGATTGCCAGAGTCAAGGAGGGAGGTGTGCCCCTCTGACAGCCATATTGGTAGGCAGCTCTCTGCTTCTCACCAGTTAACTCATTGGGGAATGCTACAAAGCCAGGATTGGGGTAAATTTTGAGTAGGCAAAATTTTACAAATTTAACTGTCCCTTAAACTCAAACATGCCTTATCTCACATTACATTTCTAAAGAATTTCATTTTATAAGGAATATTTCTCTGAATGTAACTTCTTACAAATAAAATTGTGCATATTAATTCTGCAAGGAAAGTCAGATCTCAGTCTAGAAACATGGGATCATGTCCATTTATTCTGTGGACTTATTATGTTCTATCTCCTTTTTTGTCATTACAGTGCTACTACATACACAAATTGATGAAATTGCCCATAAAAGATGTTATCATATGTCTTAGATTTTCTCTCTATTCTGTAACTGTTTATAGAAACCTTGATGTCTTAGTTTATTTGTGTTCCAACTATCTCAATTTTTTAATTCCAAAAAATCCAGTTTGGATGGGAAGTATCATCTCTCATATGTTTTTACTAAATGTGTCTTTATAGTAAAGATCCCATTTCATTACTTTTTTTGCAAATGAATAAATGACTGATTTCATTATTTTTTTATTGTATTTTAGGTTCTGGGGTATAAGTGCAGATCTTGCAGGACTGTTGCATAGGTACACACATGCCATGGTGGTTTGCTGCCTCGACCACTTACATCAGGCATTTCTCCCATTGTTAACCCTCCCCAACCTTCCCACCCCCTACTGTCCCAATCCTAGCCTCCCACCCTCCAACAGACTGTGATGTTCTCCTCCCTTTGCCCATGTGTTCTCATTGTTCAACACCCGCTTATGAGTGAGAACAAGCAGTGTTTGGTTTTCTGCTCTTGTGTCAGTTTGCTGAGAATGATGATTTCCAGATTCATCCATGTCCATACAAAGGACACGAACTCATTGTTTTTTATGGCTGCATAGTATTCCATGGTGTATATGTGACACATTTTCCTTTTCCAGTCTATCATTGATGGGCATTTGGGTTGGTTCCAGGTCTTTGCTATTGTAAACAGTGCCGCAGTGAACATATGTGTGCATGTGTCTTTATAATAGAACGATTTATAATCCTTTGGGTATATACCCAGTAGTGGGATTGCTGGGTCAAATGGAACTTCTATTTCTAGATCCTTGAGGAATCACCACACTGTCTTCCACAATGGTTGAACTAATTTCCCACCAACAGTGTAAAGGTATTCCTCTTTCTCCATATCCTCTCCAGCATCTGTTATCTCCAGATTTTTTAATGATCACCGTTCTAACTGGCGTGATGTTATCTCAATGTGGTTTTGATTTACATTTCTCTAATGACCAGTGATGATGAGCATTAATAGTTGAGACTCCACAGCAAAAGTAAATATAGTTCCTTATACTTCTAAAAGGGTAGTTCAGGGTAGGTGCAATGATTCACACCTGTAATTCCAGTACTTTGGGAGTCTGAGGCAGGTGGATCACTTGCACCCAGGAGGCAGAGGTTGCAATGAACTAAGATTGTGACACTGTACTCTGGCCAGGGTGACAGAGTGAGGCTCTGTCTCAAAAAAGAAAAAAAAAAGTAGTTCGTAAGGTCACACTTAAGTAGCAGCATGTTCTTGCATTATTCTTGAATTTTGATCACCTTTAATAGAATCATAGTGAATTAATTTTGTGGAGAATGGGCCTCATTTTCTTGTTCTTTATTGTGTTTTCAGTATGGTACCATTTTTTGAAGCCATGAATTTATAACCCTTCAACATTTAAGAAATGGTGAGTTGGACTGTATGCAATAAAAAGAGAGAATTTTTTTTTTTGAGACAGAGTTCGGCTCTGTTGCCCAGGCTGGAGTGTAGCGGCGTGATCCCCGCCCACTGCAACCTCCACCTCTTGGGTTCAAGCGATTCTCCTGCCTCAGCCTCCTGAGTAGCTGGGATTACAGGTGCACACCACCATGCCCAGCTAAGTTTTGTATTTTCAGTAGAGACGGAGTTTCACCATGTTGCTCAGTCTGGTCTCCAACTCCTGATCTCAAGTGATCTGCCTGCTTCAGCCTCCCAAAGTGCTGGGATTACAGGTGTGAGCCACCATGCCTGGCCTAAAAGAGAGAACTTTTATAAGTTGTCCAGAAACTCAGTAACCTAGAAGATGCCCAAATTCACAGCACCATAGTTACAATTTTTAGGATATAAATTACCTTTCCAAATAATTATTGAAATAGAAAAAAAAAAATCACATTAAAACATTTTAAAATAAAAATTCCACTAAAAAACATTTTAAATAGCACAATGTTAGATTACATGTGAATTTTTCTAACCGGAAATATGAAAACTGTTTAATAATATTTTGCTTCACTAAAAGTCTTTATGTTTATCTAATGTCTATTTGGAATCCATTGTGATGAGTAGAATTTAATTAAACAGTTAACAATTCAATAAATTTTAAATTTGAGTGGTTTTTTTCCTCAGTCCTATTTTGTAGTATATATTTCAGCAGACTTATGAATATTTCAGCAGAACAAGAATAATAGTGGGTTATACCTCATAGAATTATGAGGATTGAATGAGATAAGGCATATGAAGATATTAACATGAACAATTTCAATAATAATAGTAATATTAATAGTGCTGTTATTGCTCTTACTGTGTTTAGGAACAAATATGCTTTACTTTAAGATTTTAACCTAAAAATGTAGATATATACTGTAACTACCATAATAACATGCAATATGCAAGATTTAGAATTTAATAAAGCATGTTCAAAAATCAGTGCTAATGCAGGACCACAAAAGTATTCCTAAAATTATGCCAAATTGAGTAACATATTTCTTGTTTGTGTCATAGCAATCAGAACAAGTACTTTATGAGTTTGAACATATGGGGAGAATCTAGCAAATAAACTTTTTATCTTAAAAGTTAATAGATTCTCCACATGTAGCAATGCATTAGTGAAGCTATTATCTGGGAAAAATTAAAAAATAAAGACACAAATGGAAGAAATTTCTGCAAGAGAGAAAGAAAAAGAAAGTGAGATAGAGGGAGAAGAAGAAGTCTTAACAGAAAATGTGCACACTGATATCGCAGTGGGGGGTGAGAAAAAGTCACTTAAGTAGCATTTCACGTGAGGTTCCTCATTGTTGGTTTATTCCAAATGCTGTCAAACTGCAACTCAGTACATCAGAATTGCCTGGAGGACTTAATAAAACAGATTTCTGGGACTTACCCCCAGATTCTGATTTGCATTTGGGTAGGACCCCAAAATTCACCTTTCAAGTTCCCAGGTGATATCCTGCTGATCTGATGAACCTCACTTGGAGAACTACTGGTCTGGTTTGTAACAGATTGATGGACTGTTGCTTCATTCTACAACTTGATACAGAAATCTAAAACAGTGTTTTCACAAATAATACATATGAATGATACAACTGGTTTCTCAGATTTTACTGATTGTTAAGAATAAGCTATTAAAGTTTGTTAAACATATAAACAATTATCCCATATCCTGAGGGTTGTATGTAAATATAGCTATCCCACAAACATATTTAAAAGCACAAATTAGACACAATAAGCATTTTAAGCCATGGCCAATAAATAAGAATAGAGAGCATCAATTAAATTAATACAAATTAAGGCTAGGCATGGTGGCTCACACCTGTAATGTCAGCAATTTGGGAGGCCGAGGTGGGAAGATGGCTTGAGCCCAGGAGTTCTAGACCACCGCCTGGGCAACAAAATGAGACCTCGTCTCTACAAAAAATACAAAAAAATTAGCCCGCATGGTGGCATATGCCTGTAGTTTCAGCTACTTAGGAGGCTAAGCTGGAAGGATCGCTCGAATCCTGGGAGGTTGAGGCCACAGTGAGTCATGA
Organism: Plecturocebus donacophilus; assembly: GCA_004027715.1. Taxonomy (NCBI): domain Eukaryota; kingdom Metazoa; phylum Chordata; class Mammalia; order Primates; family Pitheciidae; genus Plecturocebus; species Plecturocebus donacophilus. Next base: position 17,633 of record PVKP010010132.1, read on the forward strand.
TCACGCCACTGCATTCCGGCCTAGGTGACAAAGCAAGACTCTGTCTCCCCCACCAAAAAAAAAACTGTACAAATTTAAACAAAAATGAAACACAATTTTTCCCATTTCAGAAAGGGCTTCTGAAAATGTTTTATAATATCCTTTGCCTTGTTGGTGGAAGTCTAAGGTAATGCCACCTAGAAAAGAAGGATTCCTGAGTTTATCTAGGTGGTGAGATTTGGAGTCATTATTTATACTTACATGGTTTCTTATATTAAAATAAAACTACAAAATATTATATAAGTAATGAAAAATGCATTATAATGTTTTAAAAACCAGTTTTGCTTCATTAGGAATCATGAATATGAGTAAAATTTATTTTAAAATAAACTTGTTTGTGTTCTTTATAAACATCCTCTATTCTATAGTTAAATTTGATCACTTTGTAAACAATGTATTTAGTAAATTGATGGTGGATGGTAGTGAATTGGCGCAGGAGGAGAAAAGGCAGACGCAGACAGGCAGCAAGGCAACACAGAGCACAGAGAAAGGGATTTCAGTGCTGGAGTGGAGGCATCATGATGCTGACCGCTTGTGTTGTACAACTCACATGTCCTCACTAGATCGCTCCTCTCTACAGAAATATCCATTAGTTGATTAACTGCTCCCAGGTCTGCAACTGCTCTGACCGTTCAGGTAAATAGCATTGCAATGTTGCTATATTCTCATATTCTTAAAGAACCATATACCAAGAAAGCACAGCCCAGATAAAGCACACATATTACTTAACAGGATACTTCAACTGAATGCCTCTGCCACATGCGTAGTCTTCTTTATTTCCTTAAACAAATATCCTTATTCACAAGAGAAACTCTTTCATAGCAACAAGAAATAATCTTCCTAAATGTCAGCAGCCATTATACAAATATGTATATGTACATATATGTATGTGCATATATATATTTGTGCATATGTGTATATACATATATACACATATGTATCAAAGTATATTTGGAGTTAAAAGAACAAAAAAATGGCCAATGTCTATGTCAAAACCTCCATTGCTATAGTTCCTAAAATACATGAAATGCATTAGCATTTTCTGAGAGTTAATTTTCTTGATATTTAAATCAAATAAAAATATTAGGTGAACTAATCATGTTATACACTAAAAAGGCTAAATGAGGCTGGAAAACATAAAGAAATTAATCCACATTCAGGACTAAGTTAACCCATTTTGTAAGCCTCTGGGAACCACTTAACAGAAATTGCATAATCTTGCATAATAGCAAATCGACTGAATACTCTAGAAGTTTGCTGATCTAGCATTTAATTGTCACAGAGCAATTATTGGGAAAGGATGTCCTGTCTGATAATAAAATTAACATTGCTACAGTACTGAGATTTTTTTAATCTGATGGAAAGATGAATTTGGTGGAGATGTGATCTCTCTCTCTCTCTCTCTCTCTCACACACACACACACACACACACACACACACACACACACACACACATCCTCCAGTGGTATAAGAAAGCCTCATTCTTTAACCGTACTAATGTATTTCTTCTCATGATACCAGCTGACCCAACTATGCAGTTTCATGTTGACTAATGGAGGAAATACATAGCTCTTCCTTACCCATCAATCCAAAGTTTGTATAGATTGTTTTTCAATTTTTCTGTTTTCTAACATCACAAACAGATTTTATTCTAGATTTTATTCTTTGGTAAAATCTAAATACATGAGCAATACCCCTCCCCAACCCTGGTAGCCTATCTAAGTTGATAATCTCTAAATTTTTATTTTAGTAATTAAAAACAACTAATTTACAAAAATAGGACATAGGAAATAACAATCTCCCTTTTTTAGAAACTAGCTTGTTTTGCTCTTACATTTTAATGACTTCAGCACTGGTGTTGGCCCTCCCTACATACTGATTCTTGAATCATCTTTCTGAACCTAGACAGATTAGAATTTACAGCTGTTCAGAAATAACAGATGCAACTTCGGTTGCAAAATGAAATTCAAACTCCTTACTAAGGACACAGCCTAGTCAGAACTTTTCAGTACAGCCTCTTTCTCACCATATAATTCCATATATCCTTTTTAAAATCCCTTTTGGCTGGACACAGTGGCTCATGTCTGTAATTCCAACACTTTGGGAGACTGAGGTGGGTGGGTCACCTGAGGTCAGGAGTTGGAGACCAGCCTGGCCAACATGGTGAAACTCTGTCTCTATTGAAAATACAAAAACTAGCTGGGCATGGTGGCAGGTGCCTATAATCCCAGCTACTTGCAAGGCTGAGACTGGAGAATCACTTGAACCTGGGAGGTGAAGGTTGCAGTGAGCTGAGATTGTGCCATTGCACTCCAGCCTAGGCAACAAGAGTAAGACTCTCTCAAAAAAAAAAAAACAAAAAAAAAAACCCTCTCATTCCCGTAAATCTGGGTGCCATCTGTTAACTAGCCTTCTCTTGTCATCACCAAGGATCAGCCTCCACCATCATCAGGCCTTAGGTCAACTTTTTACAACTCTCTCTGTGTCTCTGATAACCTTGACCCATGTTAGCCTGGAGCTTCAGGATCCCAGATCTTTCTGAGGTCAGCACAGTGCCATCACTTTACAGCCTTGTTTGCAGTTCCTCAGTCCACCACTGGAAAAAAGGCTGACTACGAGAAATAGACTTTATTGGAAGTTAAGGGAAATCTAAAAGAAATCTCAATATAAATAATATGTAAAACTCTATCTTAATGTAATTGTTTTCAGAGTTTGGGAGAATAAAAAAGACCAACTTCTTCTTATGATATCTTCAAAACTGGCCCCCATTGCTAATTCTAATTATCTATGTTATTTACTAGTTCCACACCCCTTGATAAAAACAATGATTTTAAAACCCTACAGTCTACAACCTCACTCCTCTTTAGAAAAATTCAACCCCTACTGTCAGGGGTTAATGTAATCCTAGTATCTTTCTCCATCTTCTCTCCCAACCAGTAGAGCCTGGTGGACACAACAGTTTGGTAGTAGCATGTTTTCCAAAGTCTGAGATATTATTTCAAAAATTGCACCACAGCTGGACTTGGGCAAGTGCTTCAGGATGGTTCAGAACAGGCCCTGACAAACTACATCATTATCTTTGAGTTCTTTGCACATGAGAAGGGAAGACATGACTCTTTCATCTTCCTGTAGTAGTCCAGCCTCTTTTGTAAGGGATGCCTCCGAGTGCATGGATACACACACACACACACACACACACACACACACACACACACACAGGTGCGTTGTCCTACATTCATTCATTCAATGGATATCTTTTGAGACCTCCCATGTTTCAGCCTCTGTGATCAGAAATGTGTTTACAATAATAAGTAAAGTAGACTTGGAGCTTACAGTCATGTGAGAGAGACAAGTCACGTCAAACACAAATCTTAACTAGTCAGCGTGATAAGCACAGCAAAGGAAAATTATAAAACATGCTGAAATTGCTCAGTCAAGGGACCTGACCCAGTGTTGGGGTCAGAGAAGGTGCTACTGACAAAGTGACTCTGAATTTCTATCTAAAGTCTAAGTATTGATTAGGCGAAAAAGGAAAACTTGTGACCAGAGGAAGCATCTCTTAAGGCTTAGAACTGCTCCAAATTGTACCAGACAGTGTAAGACTAACTCAACACAAATCCATCACTCCTACAAAACATAATTCCAATAATATACTCTGGTGACGGTGCATCAATAAAATCATATTTAAACATGAAGGGCTATATTTTTTTAAGTGCTAATGTGGCTAGATTTAAAAGTAAAAATATACATTTATCTTATACCTGAAAAGCTCTCTCTTTTGACATTTTAATATCATCCAGTGCCAAAGTTATCTTTGGAACCATTTTCCTTTGATCACAAAAGTCTCAATGGCACTTTATCTTCTGGTAAATAATAGACTGATTACATACATTTGCTTTAAACTTCTGAAGTTGCTGGGAAAGAGCATATCTATAAATATACTTGATGGTCAAAATGCCAGTTGGGGTTTGAACTCATTGAAAAATTTTAGGCTCAAGAAAGAGAACAAGTTAAAATTTCTCTGAGCTTGTACTGCTTCTAAAGATTCTTTCCTTTATGCACTGTGATTTCTTAATGGGCTCTAGTGACATTGTTACACATTTATAATGTCTCTCTTCTGAGTAGTCAAAATGCAACCATTATGTTTTCTTAACCTGTTAATGCAGTAACACTTGATTAAATGCATAGGGAAAAATGAAAAATTCAAAAAGCAAGCACTCCAAACAGTACAAAAGGCTATTAAGCAAAAATACAATAAGTCTCCCTTTCACCTTCAATCCTTAATCTCACTAGCAGAGTTTTCATACTATAAACTATAGTATATCTTATTTTTTGTCCTTAACAATACTTCTCTTAACTCTTTCTATATAAGCACACAAGAGTCCTCCCCATAGTAATCCATCCTCTGATTGCATTTAACCTGTTCATATCAGTGATCATCTGGGTCTCTGTCTTTTGTTTCTGTGACAGATCCTGCAATACTAGATACAAACACTGCCATAAATAATACAAACACTTCTGCAAATATATATATATGTGCATATATATACAGATATATGTGTGTGTGTGTGTATATATATATAAATATAATTGTATTAGTCCATATTCACACTTCTGATAAATGCATATCCAAGACTGGGTAAGTTATAAAGAAAAAAGTTTTAATGGGCTCATAGTTCCATGTGACTGAGGAGACCTCACAATAATGGCAGAAGGTGAAAGGCACATCTCACATGGTGGCAGACTAGAGAGAATGAGAGCCAAGGGAAGGGGTTTCCTGTTATAAAACCATCAGATCTTGTGAGACTTACTCTCTACCAGGAGAACAGTATGGGGGAAGCTTCCCCATGACTGAATTATTTCCCACTGGGTCCCTCCCACAACACATGGGAATTATGGGAGCTACAATTCAAGATGAGATTTGGGTGGAGACACAACCAAACCATATCAATAATATTCTATTAATATTACTTTAATTAGCTAACTTAGATATTAAATTAGATAATTAAGAGTATTAATTGTCTAATATTCTCCAGAGATTTAATTTTCTCCTCTACATGGCTAGGCAGAACCATGTGACCTTTGTGTCCAGTGGCATGACCAGTGAAGAGCCACAGTTCGATCCTCCTGGCTTTTCCTGCCCCGCCAAGGTGACCCAGGAGTCTCAATATTTCAGAACGTTCAGCTACAAGACTGTGGAGTTTCCATCTTACTGGTTATGTGAACCAGGACCTTCCCCCAATTACCTAATTCAAACTTGCACTGGACCTCCAGCAGGAATGAGAAATTACTTATCAGCTATCAAGAAAAGTTTTGACTTTTATCATGATATTTTTTCCATGCAGTTGGCCTCCATGGGGTTTGAGCACTCACTCAATAGACAGCCCATACTGTAAATAATCTGCCCCTACAGCTCATACTCATGAACCAGTATATAAATTGTCTCCCTTTATCTGGATGACCAGGAAAATTTATGCTCAGAGCTTAAAAGTCTCCCGAATAAAATAAAATTGGTACTTAAAATCTTGTATAAGTCTTACATGTGTATGTATAATATGTATTTCATCCATAGTTCTTATGATAACGAATTAGTTTTTTTGTTCATTCGCTTTGCTGTATTCGCCTTGCTTATTCTAGCCTGTGGATTGATAACTTAATCTAACCCCCGGTCTTTCCCTCTTGGCATTTTACCTGAAGCCAAAAGATTGTCTGCTTCCATGCATAACTGAGATACCTGTCCCTTGATTCCAACCACCTATTCCAACACTCTGCTGAAATTTCATGAATACTCCATTGATTTGTATAATAAAATGAGCATTGCTGACATAAGATATATGTGTGGTTATACTAGCATACATATTAGAAACTGCTTCCTTGGTGGTGGTGTCTCTATCATCAAACTTGTCTTCAGAACTCATGACACAGTGGTTAATTTCATACTTGTTTTTGTGATTATGTAAGTATGCTATGACTCCCTTCTACTTCATGAGGTCAGGTATCCATTTGTTTCATTTCTCTGCCCCAGCCCAAACCCTTGAAATAGCATCTGGCTCATTCTAGTTGCTCAACAAACATTTTTAGAATATTGTTTTCTGTTTAATTATTATAACGAGTGCTTTTATAGTTAACATAGTAATATTCGAAGCAATTTCTTGTCAAAAAAAACTTGGAACATGAATATATTATTTTAGAAGGTTATTATTGTCCCTCTTAATTTTCCCTGATAGGGATTGCACCAAAGTTTTGTTTCATATAAATATGTGAAATCTATTTTAGTATATTTTAGTACTTAGATATTTAGATATATTTAATATTTAGATATATTACATTTTGTATGTGATTATATGTGCCTGTATACCCTGATAAAGATTTAATATACAGGTGTATAAACATACATACACACATGCACGAATATGTAAGTGAACTCTGTAAATTATTAATTTAAATCAATGGTTTTCACCAGGACAATTTTGCCCCCTTCCCCAGAGGACATTCTGGCAATTTCTGGAGACATTTTTGGCTATCCCAACCCACGGGGGGAAAACTACTAGTTTGTAGTGAGTAGAGATCGAGAATGCTCCAAACATCCTACCACGCACAGGACAGCACACCTCCCCCTCCACTTAAAAAGAATTATTCAGCCCAAAGTGTTAATAGTGACAAACTGAGAAATCCTGACTTAAACTATGACCTTAAAATTTTAAATACAGAAACTGTGTAATGCCTTTTTTTTTTCTGAGTTGACATGTGCAATGTATGCCATTATTCCGGGCACATTATGTACTGGTTTCTTCTGTTGGAGCTGAAATGTTTAGCTTCATCAAACTGTTGCAATCAATCTTTATAGGCTCAATGTCATCCTTGAAAGTGGAGGAAAGTGAAGTCAGTCTGTCCTGATCACATGTCTCTCTGGGCAATGTCTCTCATGCTGCCACCTTACTACTATCCACGCAGCTCTATGTGATGTGCCAAATATGGAGGACCCAGTATCCAGAGCTATAGGGTCATCTGCTGGAAGACAATGAATGTGAACAAATGCCTAATCCCAAAACCCACTATAAACTCTGCCTTTGTAAATCCTCGTTCACAATGTGTTTATGTAAGGGCTTACTCATCTCCAGTATTAGCAGCAAGCGTAATTCCCTTGTGTGCCCAGAATGGATAATGTGAAAGGTTAAACAGTATTTTCTATTCCCCAGGGGTGGTGATCATCTTTATGATGCTCTAAGCACCTCGATTAGCCTTTAATAAGGGAACAAAGTAAGCTGTTCTATGTGTGCCTCAAGCGGCAACTCTTTCAAAACAGATTTACCCAAAACACTTTGAAAACAGAGTTTTACCATTTCTTCACACCCTTGGAGAATTTAATAATTTATAAGTCTGCACATTGACCATTGAAATATTTTGTCATTGATGTTTCCATTAAATTATAGTTGCTTGAACTCAGCATGGGGTTGAAATTCTTTCCAGTGAATACTCTGATTTCTTTCACTCATTTATCAAGGATGTTTATTGACAGTTTGCGTGAATAGAATCCTGCCTTTGGACACCATTTTTACAAGAAAGGAGCTATCATAACATTGACTAAGATTCTTTGTGAAAGAAAAAAACAGTTGCACATCAATAAAAAATATATTTCTCATCAGCATTTCTTTGATGCACTAGAACATTTTCTACTCAACTTACCTGTGAATTCGATGGAAGCACTATTAGAGAAGCAAGATTTCAGATCCCATCGGGTAACTTGCTCCTGCCCTTTGATTGAGGCCTAATGACCAGGTTAGGAGGTTAGGGGAAGGGGGAGGCTCGGTTTTCTCAAACTCAAAACAGCAGCTCACTTAAAGGTCTTATTTACCTCTTCCTCCCTTGAGTGGAACAATAGAAATGCTATGATAAATTGGAGTCTGTGGGTTTTCGGCTAGATGTTTGATCAGAATTTAGAACATTTAATAGATATTGATTGAGCTTTACTATGTGTTTAATAATAAACTCCTTAGTAGGTGGCTACAAGAAGAAATATGTTTTTACTGTAAAGAATAAAATGCTACATATTATAATCATAAATCTAAATGATTCTCATATTATTATTACCATTATAAATGATAAATTACTGTTAACTAGCCCTATGCTATAGGGAGGAGTTGGCATTTCAGCTGATATTAGAACAAGAGAGGCAAAAAGTAATGGAAGAGGAGAAAGACGCCAACAGAGAACAAAATGCAGAAGAGCAATAGCCGGGTCACTGGGAAGAGGGGAAATCTGGGTCTTTAGAGCCTTGCAACCAATAGAAATATAACACATACCATATACAATTTTAAAATTTCTAGCAGCCATATTATAAAAAATAAAATAAAGCAGATGAAATAGTTTTAATATTTAACCCAATACATTCAAAATATTATCATTTTTTAAAATTATGTTATTGTTTGTATTTGTTTTTTAAGTTCCAGGGTGCATACGCAGGATACCTAGGTTTGTTACATAGGTAAACATGTGCCATGGTGGTTTGCTGTACCTATCAACACATCACCTAGGTATTAAGCCCAGCATGCATTAGCTCTTTTCCCTACTTTGGTTTTCTGTTCCTGCATTGATGTGCTGAGGATAATGGCTTCCAGCTTCATCCATGTCCCTGTAAAGGACATGATTTCATTCCTCGTTATACTCATCATACTATCATTTTAACAAACAATAAATATAAAAACTATCGGAGATATCTTTACATTATTGTTATCACATTAAGCTTCTGAAATTTCATATGTATTTTGCAATTACAGTACTGCTCAATTTGGACTAGTCACATTTCAAGTGATCAGTAGCTACCGTATTGAACAGTGCAGCTCTAGTTTTGAATAAAGATGCTCAGGCTATAAAAAACTGGTAACAAGCTGAAGAATACAAACATGCATATCTCCACTCCGGACATTTTCTGCAATGGAATATATTCAACAAGCAAAGGGATATGTGACTGCTTTTTGTATTCTTTGGACTATTTGTGCACCTGTCTAACTTGCAGTAAAGTTGCTAGATAATACATTGCACCACTTCTGTCTTCTGTGGCTGGTGTGGGGGCCAAAAGCTCTTGGTCCCCTAAGGGTTCACTAAAAATCACTGACATGAGATAGATTGATGAACAGGAGAAAAGACATCGAAATTTACTTAATGCATATAAATGGAAGCCTTCAGAATGAAGACCCAACCTCCCAAAGAGTTACAAAAATTTACATCCTGAGGCCACAGTGAAGAATGCATACTCGGACCTGACCAGTAACAAGTAAAGACAGGTGAACAGAGAGAAGAAAGGAAGAAACTTAGCTAGCAAACATGTCATTGATATGTAGATGACGCATCCCTGGGAGATAATGGGTGCTAAGTGTTTCTTTTCAGACTTTAAAAGGTCTCAGATTCTTAATCTCTCGTGGATCCCAGGAAAAGCAAAGAAATTGGAAGGACTCTGGTTGCATTAATGCAAATTCTCAATAGATGCAAATTTTCCCCACTAAAGACAGCTTGGCAAGGGCAAGTGTCAGAATGGCCAAGTGGCAGCCACTTCAAAATATGTCAAAGAAATATATTTTGGAGTAAAATATTTCACTTTTCTTCACTGGAGTTACATTTAGGAGAGAAATGCCTAAACACCCTTAGAGCCAGGGGAGAGAGGCCCGGGAAGGAGGGACTGTGTCTTAGCTATTCCAGTGTTCGTTATAAGGGGCAGGGTAATGAATTTCGGTTCAGTAAATGATGATGGAATTCTACAAGCAGAAAAGAAATTAAGAACCCAGACAGAAGATTATAGACTGGCGTGAAATATTTACATTCACTCATGTTTGTATGCTGCAGAATTTATGTTCAAATATAAAATATGCAACTGATACATAACAGATGTAAACATTGATATTTGAAAATTAGCATTCACTTAACCAAGGTAGCCTTAGAACACCCCCACCTCAGCTTGACTTAATGCTAGACAGGCTACTTCTTGACCACAGGCCTCCCTATTCTTAGAGCAGTTACTTTAGAAAATTTCTAATTGTAAATTCTTTCTCTATCCCTTTGAAATGTATGTAGATCTTCTCCCAGCCTCCTGACAGTTTTGCAATCTAGGCACTGTCTTTCTCAAGGACCTGGGAACCATCACTTTGAAATGTAAACACTGAAGGAGATAGCACTCCGATCTCCCAGCCTCTGTGGGAGGATAGGAGCCTAACTTTGATGGGCGCCAATTAGCAAACACAGATGGCCTAATCACAGAGAAAAACATTTGCAAACTCAGGAATAATTTATGTGCTCAACACATCCCATTGATCAACTTCTCCCTCAACGTCCTCGGGTACTTTTCTACTAGCTCACCTTAGCCTTTAAAAACCCTCTCACCTTCGCTTCAGTGGAGTCACGTTCAGTCTGTCTCCCCTACTTCAATAGAATGAATGAAGTCTTCCTTCCTCTTCTGTTTTGCTTTGTTTGGCACACTTGGTTACAGTATAATTTTCCTTGTCCCAAAAATAATGCAGGAAATAAAGTAGAGCTAAGTAATAAGCATGAAATATAGGATTTAAAGGAAAAAGAGAAAAATTAAGATATACAATGGTGCCAGCCAAACTGCCTTGGAAAGTCTGAAAGAGGTGACTAAGAAAAAAGAAAAAAATCAGCTAAAACATGAGTTAGGATGTTATGAGCTAATCTAGGACAACAGTTTTTTGTGGGAAAAATGAGTTAACAAATATTCCCTTAAAGTGTGCAACCCTCTCTATAAATTGAGAAGGTCCAGGCATCTCACTCCTTTTTAATCTGCCTAGGATGTCTTTCAATTTCTCAGGAATGTCCTAATTAGATATAATACTCTGTCATCTTGTGACTTCTTCACTATGTCCCTTTTGCTCCGATTGTACCCTGTGCTATTTGCTTTCCTGGCTGTCTGTGAGCATTCTGACCGGAACTTCAGGGGTTGACCTCTAGCCTTCTATTGAGTGCTGATTCATAGGTCAGCATTCTTCATCATCTTTATCCTCTATAGTGTCCTAACTGTTCAGGGAAGTTATTCTTTTCCTGGATATTTCCTCAAACATGAAGATATAAAAGCTATCTCTAAAAGATCTAAAATGTATAACATTTATAGGAGTCAGAATACTATTTCAGATGGATAGATCATTAGCCTGTGGAGTGTGGCATTTAGAAATGTTTTATAGTCAAACATCTGATCAGAACATTTATGAGTAGTGCTCACATAAATCCTTTAGCAAATTATATCTATAAATGCAAATAAAAACATCTTGGAAGCATATTTTCCATCATTAATCATAAATATGTTGCTTCTCATAGTTATGAATTCAGCAAAGCAAGCAGAGTTTTATATAACAACAGATCTTAAAACACTGTTAGGTGAAATACAAGATATGTAAATTAAGATATTTAGCCTAGCCAAACAATGAAATCATTGGAAATAGCAACACTATAAACAGACATCATTAGAAACTAATAATCTTTTCCAAGTCATCAGAGAAGAAACATAAGATTATTTATATAAACCAATAATCTCAAGATGTATATCTCAAAAAAAAATCAGCATACATAAGGAAAGATGTGTAATTGGGTGCCCATTTTAATTTCTGAAAAGTTAGCTTATTACCTGTCACACATACTATAATATTAAAATAGACACAGAAGTTTATAAAGAATCTTCACATCAGTAGTTACTGGATTCTAACAATTATAGATGAGTTGGAATTTTTTTAACTTTTCATGCTGCTTTCATGCTTCCTTCCTCAAGTAAGCCCAGAACTTTTCAGTTTGGGCAAATATACTTTAGAATTCTGTGAGTCACAAGAATAATGGATACAGTCTGGCATTTTATGAAAAAAGAGATGCATTCTCTAGTTTTTCAAAAAAATAAATGCTGCTTCTCTGGAACTTATCATTAGATTTTTATTTAGAAAACACAAGGAGAGAGAAATAAGAAAAGAGCCTGGGATTTTTTCCCTTTAGTATGCACCTGCATCAACTCTGAGAGTACACATATATTTTAAGTAAACATTATGTATTATTAAAATAAATTTTATATCTGTATTTTACTGCCCCCTATGAAATATTTTCCATGTGTCTGTGACCATTGTTCCTGTTCCAAATAGGTCCTATTTCAATTAAACTATTGGATTTAAATGTAAATGTATTACACAGTTAAGAGTATTCACTAAGTGAACTATTACACTCTTAACAAGTTATTATTTCTAAAACACACCATAAAATTATGCAAACGAATCAAAAAATGATAGAAAGATAAGTGCTTGCCAGTAATTATAAGTGCAAAACAATTTAAATGCTAAGTTTCTTTGAGTTTTAAGTCACATCATTTTAAATGCAGAGAATGAATCTATTTTTAAAAATCGATTATGAAAAGAAGCATAAATCAGAGTGAAAAAAAAAAAAAAAAACAACTTCGACATGAGAGGAAATCGTATTGGTGCTCTGAGACAGACATATTTCCTGAATTGACCTCGTGTTCCAGGTGGAGTGTTTTGTTTGTTTTTGCTTAGTTTTGTCCTTTTGTGTCTTCAAATATTTAATGTCTCAGTGCTTCAGCTTCTTTGCAAAGTGAGAATTACCTGAAGAGAGGTGAGAGCATGTGGCAGGATGCATCGATTCTTCATTATCTGTTCATTTGCTGGTGTACTGTACTGGCTTGTAGAAAAAAATTAGTTAAATTATTGCAAAGCAGAGATTCATTTATGAAAAGCTGGAGATCCAAACAAATGCTCAGAGCCATTGTGTTATTGACTTAATGGTCTGTCTTAATGAGCTGTATAACCACTCTCTGTTAGGAATGCTGCTAGTTTACCTAATACCACATTGTTTTCTCCTTTAAATTTTTCAAACATTGAAGTCATGGAGTAATTTGAATCCTTATTGATTGTCATTTCCTTGAGCTCTCTCCCAAGCTTTCCCTTGAAGCTGGTTTAAAACCTTTTTATTTTGTCATGTTTAAGTAACAAAATAAAGGTGGCCACTAAAGGTGAGATGTGCTTTATTCTTCCTTGGGTCAGAAAAACAATCATAGCATTTGTTTCACAAAAATATCAGATGCATTTTTCATTTCCAACCAAGAATTAGAAACATAGCATGTTGTATTTGTTAAAGCTCTGCTCAAGACCCATACTCTGCCCTAGTTTGGAAGTGATCAGAGTATTTTTCACAGAGTTGAACTCTAACCAGAGCCAGCATTCAGTGCTCTTTTTGAAAAGCTTGAATCATTCTTCCCAATTTTAGTCATGCCTGTATCCTTTTAAAGAATTATCATCCAGTGTACTTTTGAAGTAAAACTTCTAAAAATCTGTCTAGAATAAAATGCTGCATGATACTTTGGATTTATAAACGATAATGACAACCTAGACTGATTCTAACTCAAATATTCACTCAAAGTCGATTTTCAGCAATTTTTGTTCACCCTGCAATATGTTGGTTCCAGTTCTCTTCTGGACTCAGGATGGAGCTTACATGTCTGTCCTCATGAGTGTCTACTATATCACACAACAATTTAAAATACATCCATGCTTTCTAGACTTGTTTAAGTGTGGGTGCAGTGAAGTTACTATATGAAAGTGTTAAATATATAGATGTCACTGTGTGCTTGAACACTAGGCTCCTTTATCAACTAATAGGTGAAATGTTTTGTTTTCACAGGATGAAGTGTGATAATATATTTACAGTCACTGACACATAGTAAATATTTAACATATGGCAGCTATTATTACTTTTGCTAAATTTTTCAATTAACAAAGCTTAAAAATGTTAAGTTTTATATAAATCATACTCTACATACAGAAAAGTTTACATATAAATAATTTACAGTTCAATGAATTTTTGATGCTAAAAGCTTAACATCTAATGATACTCTTCTGTTTTACATTACATTGATTTTATTTTGTTTTTGTTTGTTTTTATAGATTCAGAGGATACAGGTACAGTTTTGTTTTTTATCTTCATGTAATCTAAAACCCGAGAAACATTGTCAATACCATAGAATTCACAGGTACAACAATGTAAGCTTAAGGGTACAGTTTAATTACCTATACAGTGACCTAAGGCTTAGTTCACAAAGCAATATAAATATAATCATTTTTCTTAACTGGATATTACCTACCATAGGTAGCTTTTTTCCTTATGTGTGTGTATAAGAGGTGAATAGGATATAAAGATAAAATTCAGGCCAGGCATAGTGGTTCATATCCACAATCCCAGCACTTTGCAGGATTGAAGTAGGATCACGTAAGATCAGGAGTTTGAGATTAGCCTGGGTAAGATAGCAAGATCCCATCTCTACCAAAAAAAAAAAAAAAAAGTTGGCCAAGGATGGTGGTGCATGCCTGTACTCCAGAGGTTGAGGCAGAAGGATGTCTTGAGCCCAGGAGTTTGAGGCTGCGGTGAGCTATGATCATGTCACCACACTCCAGACTGGACGACAGAGCAACACCCTGTCTCAAAAAATAATAATAATGACATTAATTTGTATTGAATATCTGTAAATTCCAGGCACTGTGATAGACATCGTAATTTTGTTTTTCCACACAGTAGGAATACTAGATCCTCACAATATGGCTATAAACAGAAATGCTTTAAGTTTATTTTAATATCAAATTTGTTTAATTGAAAATTTTTAAGTACATCTATTTACAGTACCCAACGTGATGTTTTGATATAGGTATACATTGTGGATTGGACAAAATTTCAGTGAGGAGGAATAACTTCAAGAGATCTACTATATATCATCAATGACTACATTTATTTAGATATTATATATTTGAAAATTACGAAGACAGTAGATTTTAAGTCTTCTCACCACAAAAAGAGTATCATTTAGTTTTACAGATAAGGAAAATAAGACACAGAGGGGTTGAGCTTCTTGCCAAATACCACATCTTGTAAATAAATTACTGGGATTCCAATGCAACCCATGATCTTTCCACCATCTCAGTTTAGAGGTGGAAGTGGGGTGGCCCTGCTCCTGTCCATCATAACGGGTCATAGCCAACACTTCTATAAGAAAAGACAGGCGGAAAAAAGGAAAGCATAGTAAATTTATTAATGTAAGCATTTTGTACAAAAATTACGAAAACTCAAAGAATGGCCAGATGGTTTAAGCTTAAATATCTTCTTCATAGGAAAGAAAGAAGTGGAGAGCTGTAGACAATTTAGAGCAGTGGTTAGTGATTAGAGGAGCAATGAATGGATTCAAGAAGCAGAAATTAGCCTGTAAATTATTCTCTTTGTAAATTGAATGGGATTGGAAAACAAACATTTCTGGACTCTAGGTGTGGTGCTTAATTTTCAGGATCTTCCTCTTTAATACGAGTTTCAGTCTTCTCTGGTTACTGGAATTTTAGGAAATGGACCAAAAGCAATTGTGTTCCTCTTTGGAAGGTCCAGTTTCTAGGTAGACAAGGGATTTTCAGAGAATGACCTTATCCTGTTTTAGGAGAGACAGAGGGATGAGAGACAGGAGTGGGGTCAGGGGCATAGGTCAGTGAGAACTTAAGGCTGCTTCCTTATTCAGTATATCTATGTGCACATTTTAGGGTATCATTTTCTGTGCCCCAACACCAGGTTGCCACTGACATTGAAAGTGCATTCAAATCATGTGAATGCATTCATCCCTTAGCTCCTTTTCAGACACTGCTACTAATGAGTTTTACCATTGCAAACATTATTCTTCACATCAATCACGACCTTTAAAAAAACTTTTAGGCTCTACCTAATAGAATTTTATCTTATCCATAGACTAGCAGAACACTTCATTAAAACCACACACCATCTGTTTTTTGTGCTTAGTCTTGTATGTCCACCTCTCGCACTACTAGTCAGTTTCAGAGAAAGTGAGCCAGAGAGGAATTCAAACACATCAACTACAGCAAATCAGAACATAAAATTGATCGATGCCCCTTGGTGCATTTCTGTTGGGAAAATCTGAATTCTGGCTTCTTATTTTATCCCATTTCCACATGATTAATCTCTCACTGAATATTTCTCTTCAGAAATTCACATTGATTATTTTTATTTTATCCTACCACATCTCACCTTCATAATTGCATAATTGTTCTTCTTCATTTGTGTTTCCCCCACCGATTACCTACTTTTGAAATCCTGGATAAAGGTTTGACTTATCTTTCTTCATCCTCCTTTATCCAAAAGGTTAATAAATCCTGCAGATTCCTCGATTCTTCAGATGAACTGTCCTGCCTCCCTCTCCCTCTCCCCTCTCCCTCCCTCTTCCTTTCTCTCTCTCTCTCTCTCTCTTTTCTCTCTTTCTCTGTGCATCTCAGTGTTTCTCAGTGGATGAAACAGACTGCTTATAGACCAATTCTTCATTAACCTTACATTTTCTGACCTCCTATTTCTACTTTTCTTATGGCTTAAGCCATTTCAGTTAATGATCCTGTTGCCATGGTCTTCCTCTGCTTAACTTCTAAAGATTCCCTCTAAAAGCTTACATAAGTAAAAATAAAGTTCCTTGTGTTTTCCAACTATTATGGTCTCGCGTTGGTCATCCAAGCTCTCCATAATCTGGTTCAACTCGTCTTTAAGGCACAGGGATTCTAATTCTTACCTCTGTTGATCATGCATCTTCCCACAAATACCTTACATCCTCTTTCTCCTTTGTATAACTCTACTGGATTACCTTAAGAGAGGCCATGACATGATACTCAAAGCAACTTTATTCAGCATTGTGCTGAACTAAGAGCAACATAATAGGTATGCAAAAATTAGAAAGACTAGTAAGCTATATTAATATTTACTTAATAGCATTCAAGATTTTTCCTTAGAAGGACCAAAATTATATAATTAACTAATATAAGTTATTTGTACACCTTCTTTTTAAAAACAGCTATACTTTTATAATCCATTTATTCTCAACTGCCCAGAGAGGTTATTAATGAATTTTCAGTCTGAATGACAGGGTGGTTGCTTTATTATTCAGCCTGATTCTCCACTTTTAAAAAACTCTTCATCTACATCTTGTTATATGCATAAAGTTCATCATTTATTATCAAATCCTCAGGTTTTTTTATTTTAGGTAATTTTTTATTCTCATTATTAATTTCTTATTTCAAGCACCATGTACTACTTTATTTATACTTAATTTCTATCTGGCACTGTATTCGTTTCCCATGGCTGCTGTAACAAATTACAAAATAATTCTTTCTTTTTTCTTCTTTTTCTTTTGTTGTGTGGTGCCCCAGTGTGTTCATGAGTTGCCTAGCACATTCCAGATGCTCAATTAATATTTGTGAAATGAATGAATAGGTGTTGTCTCTATTTTTACCATGATGTATGTAGTTTTTTTTAAAAGAATTATGGCTGGCCAACCACCGCATGTACTGCCTTAGAGACAGTAAGCTCACTACCTCTAAAAGGACTCAGGTCCTCATGATCAGCTAAAAGGTAGGTTATTGTACTAGAAGAGTTCCTATAGTACAAATGGACGTGAACCAAATGAGTTTTTAACTCATGTCCAAATCTGATTCCACATTTCTATATATACTAGGGAATTGGCCTCATTCACATTCCTACATGAACCAATGAATGGAGTATTCATTTTATTATCTTTAATTGCCTTTATTTCTTAAGATATGTTTTCATGCCATGTGATAAATTTATACTAGTTTCCTGCAGTTACTATAACAAATTATCATACATGTGGAACTTAACAGAAACTTGTTTTCTCATTGTTCTGGGGGGCAGAAATCTGCAATCAATATCACTGGACCAAAATCAGATATCAACAGGGGCTTGGCGCAGTGTCTCACACCTGTAATCCCAGCACTTTGAGAGACTCAAGCAGGAGGATGGCTTGAGCCCAGGAGTTCGAGATCAGCCTGAGTAACATGACAAAACCTTGTCTCTACAAAAAAAAAATACAAACATATTACCCAGGCGTGGCAACACATGCCTGTGGTCCCAGCTGCTCATGAGGCTAAGGAGACAGAATCACCTGAGTGAGCCCTGGAGTTCAAGCCTGCAGTGAGCTGTGATCATGCAAGATGCTGTCTCAAAGAAAAACCAAACAAAACGGAAAACAAAAAATTAAGTCAATAGGGTCACAGAACTTACGGGGGCTCTAAAAGATAATCTGTTCTTTCAGCTTTTGGTGACTGCTGGCATTCCTTAGCTTGTGGTCGCATCATTCCAGTCTCCACCTCCAGGGTCACATTGCTTTCTCCTTGTGTGCAAGTGCCTTTTTCTCTTCTGTCTATATCACATCTTCCCCTGTGTCTATCTTATAAGAACAAGTCTGATTGCATACTGATAATACAGGGCAATCTCAAGATCCTTAACTTAATCACATCTGCAAAAACCCTTTTTCCATATAGGTTCCAGGGATTAAGCTTGCTATCTTTGGGTAGCCATTAATCATCCTACTACAGACTTATATAAAATTACTGTAAGCCACTGTATCTTAACTGTTACTTCACATATGTACACATTTTGGGTCACAATTTTTATATAGCTACAATTAAGTGATAATCAATAGGTTTTCATTAAAAGGCAGAGTCTTTCAAGTTCTTTCTTGCCAAAGAAAGAGTTCAGAAAACATAGTACTTATAGAATGTAAGTGCAGATGAAAATGGGGATTTCAATTATTTTATTTTATTTTATTTTGAGACAGAGTTTCACTCTTGTTGCCCAGGCTGGAGTGCAATGGTGAAATCTCAGTTGACCACAACCTCCGCCTCCCAGATTCAAGCAATTCTCTTCCTTCAGCCTCCCAAGTAGCTGGAATTACAAGGGTGCACCACCATGCCTGGCTAATTTTGTATTTTTAGTAGAAAGATTCCTCCATATTAGTCAGACTGGTCTTGAACTCCCGACCTCAGGTGATCTGCCCACCTTGAACCCCCAGAGTGCTGGGATTACAAGCATGAGCCACCACACCCAGCTGTAAATTATTTTAAAAATTTTAAGGTACATACAGTATAAGCATCCTCTATATAGAGTCTTTCATTGATGAATAATTTTAGTTAATTTTATTGCTTATAAGGGAAAAATATACAAAGTAAAGACCATCATATGTAAAAATGTCACAAGTCTCTTTTTTAAGGTTAAAAAAGCTAAAAAAGAATGTGGGAAAAAAAAAAAAAAAAAGAATGTGGGAGAAAAAGTTACATTACAGGAATCTGAAAAGTAGAGGGGGAAAAAGCCCTTCAATTCTAGAATGTAATGTCATGGAAATGTGATAGGTCAATGAGTTTTCTTATTTCACCATTAGCAGGTATGGGGAATTCTCACTGCACCTTTAGTTAACCATTTTTAGAAAAATGTGCTATTATTTAAAAAGTTAAGTATCTATGATTTTCGATTGCAGAATTTGAGGCCCAGGACTCTCTAATTTCTGATAGCTTTTTAACATTACTTTTCTACCATGAGATTTCCAGCCTTTTCTGTTTGGGGAGTTTTTCCTACAAAACTTGGAAGTATTTTAAGAACTGTTTTTGGTAGTAATTCAATGCTTTCCTGGCTGATATTGATTGAAATAACACACTTCAGAAAGGCATGAAAATTTAAAGAACTATTTTAAACTGCAAAATTGTTTCCATTTGATTTCAGGTTGACAGTTTAAAGTAGATCTATTTTTTTCTTCAACTTTTATTTTAGATATAGGAGGTACATGGGCAGGTTTGTTGCATGGGTATATTCTTCCCAGGTAGTGAGCATAGGACCCACTAGGTAGTTTTTTGACCCACACCTCCCTCCCTCCCTCTCCTTTCATGTATTCTGCAGTGTCTATTGTTCCTACGCTTATATCCATGAGTATTCAGTGTTTAGCTCCCACTTACAAGTGAAAACATGCAGTATTTGTTTTTCTGTTTCTGTGTTAATCACTTAGGATTATGACTTCCAACTCCATCCATGTTGCTGCAAAGGACATGCTTTCATGCTTTGTTATGGCTGTGTAGTATTCCATGGTGTATACATACTGCATTTACTAGGTTGATTCCATGTTTTTGTTACTGTGAATAGCACAGTGATGAACATACAAGTATGTGTGTGTTTTTCATATGGTGCTCTATTTTCCTTTGGGTATAGACTCAGTAATGGGATTGCTGGGTCAAACAGTAGCTCTGTTTTAAGTTCTTTGAGAAATCTCCAACTTGCTTTCCACAGTGGCTGAACTAAATTACAATCCTACTGGCAGTATATAAGCGTTCCTTTTTCTCTGCAGCCTTGCCAGCAGCTGTTGTTTTTGACTTTTTCATAATGGCCATTCTGATTGGTATGAAACGGTACCTCATTGTGGTTTTATTTTGCATTTCTCTGATGATTAGTCATGTTGAGCATTTTTTCATGTTTGTTGGCCACTTTTATGTCTTCTTTTAAGTGTCCATTCATGTCTTTTGCCCATTATTTTAATGGGGATCTTTGTTTTTTTCTTGTTGACTTAAATCTCTTATAGGCACTGGATATTAGATCTCTGTTGGATGCATAGTTTGCAAATGTTTTCTCCCATTCTGTAGGTTGTCTGTTTACTGATAGTTTCTTTTGCTGTGCAGAAGCTCTTTTGTTTAATTAGGTCCCACTTGTCAATTTTTGTTTTTGTGACAATTACTTTTGGGGATTTAGCCAAAAATTCTTTACCAATGCCAATATCAAGAGAGTATTTCCTAGTTTTTCTTCTAGGATTTTTTATAGTTTGAGGTCTTATGTTTAAATCTTTAATCCATCTTGAGTTAATTTTTGTATGGAAAAAATGGTAAGGGTCTAGTGTCATTCTTCTGCACATGGCTAGCCAGTAATCCACCACTGTTTATTGAATAAGGATTCATTTTCCCCATCGTTTGGTTTTGTTGGCCTTGTCAAAAATCATATGGCCTTAAGTGCACAGCCTTGCTTCTGAGTTTTCTATTCTGCTCCATTGTCTTACGTGTCTGTTTTTGTACTATTCCCATGCTAGTTTGGTTACTGTAGCCTTGGAGTATAGTTTGAAGTCAGGTAGAGTGATGTCTCTACTTTGCTCTTTTTGCTTAGGATTGCTTTGGCTATTCAGGATCCTTTTTTGTTCCACATGAATTTTAAAATAGTTTTTGTTTAATTCTGTGAAAAATAACACTGGTAGTTTGACAGGAATAATACTGAATTTGTAAATTGCTTTGAGCAGTACAGCCATTTTAATAATATTCATTCTTTCAATCCATGAGCATGGAATGTTTTCCATTTATTTGTGTCATCTCTGATTTCTTTCAGCAGGGTCTTCTTATAGTTCTCTTTATAGGGACATCTTTCATCTCCTTGGTTAGCTAACTTCTTAGGCTTCGTTTTTTTGATTGTTTGTTTTTTTTTTTGCTATTGTAAATGGCATTGTGTTCCTGATTTTACTCTCAGCCTGGACATTGTTTATATATAGAAATGCTACTGATTTCTGCACATTTATTTTGTATCCTGAAACCTTACTAAAATTATATATCAGTGCCAGTAGTCTTTTGGTGGAATCTTGAGTTTTCTACGTATAGAATCATATCATCAGCCAAGAGAAGCAGTTTGCCTTTTGTCGACTTAAAGTAGTTCTTATTTCATGAGAATATTTTGCCTACCACAAACTAATATCATAAGAAGGAAATATTTGCTTACACAGAATTTTTTACCTGGAATAGAGAGAAAGACTGAGACAGCACATCTTAAATAATCAATAAAGTAATTTCAGATTATAAAATGTAACAAAATAATGTAGGATTTATATATAGGCAATTTACATTAATTCTAATTTTAATATAAAGAAAAATAATATTGTTTATTGAAACTATGCACATCATTAATCTTGACTGACTGCAATAAGAAACATCATGCAAATACTTTCATCATATCTTAAAAGGTTTCATTTTGCTTTATAAGAGACAGCATCTCACTCTGTTGCCCAGGCTGGAGTGCAGTCTCACAATCATAGCTTACTCAGTCTCCTGAGTAGCTGGGACTACAGGCATGTCCCACCACACCTGGCTAATTTTTTAAGTTATTTATTTATTTTTTCTGTAGAGATGACGTCTTCTGTGTTTCCTAGGTTGGTCTTGAACTCTGGGCCTCAAGTGATTCTCCTGTTTCAGCCTCCCAAAGTGCCGGTTTTATAGGCATGAGCCACCACACCCAGTTTAAGAACTGTTGAAAAGGTCACTGTCAATATGGAAGTCTGATATTTTCTCTTAATTTTCCTTTTTTGTTTTTAGCACTTTAATCACAAATTCTGATTAATTCTATAATCAAAAATACACATTTCTTTGTCCCCTATCCCCATTCCCTTCCCCAACTCCCATTTAACTCAAAAATTTTATCTCCACATTGGGAAGCACTGCAATTGGTTTAAGTGCAGACTTTGTGTTTATTATTGAATAAAGCCTTTCTAATTATTTATATAATCATGTATACTTCCTTTCCTACTTTCATTTATTCATAAAAATATCAATTCAGCATGTTTCAAGCTTTCACCTTGATGCAGAACACATAAAGGCAAATAAGACAGAGCCTCTGGCCAATGAAAGCTTATAACCTAATGGTTAAGGCTAATTCATCCATATGAGGTTTTCTAGCCCCAGCAGTAATGATATGGGAAACCAGATAATTCTTTGTCGGGAAAAGCTCTCTGTGTTATAGTATGTTTACCTGCACCCCTGACCTATAGCCCCCATGAAGCCAGAAGCATCACCTCAACCGTTAACAACCAAAATGTTTCCAGACATTTTGTCTCCTTTGGAGTAAAATCACCCCTGGCTGAAAACCACTGTTATAAGCCAACGTGCCAGATTCAATAGTAACACAGAGCCTAGGGTCAGAAGATGAGAAAAGAATTAGAGAAGCCTGTCTAGAAAAGGTAGGATTTGCACTGAATCTTAAAGGACCAGGCAGCAATTAGCTAGTTTTATGTTGTTTCTGGAGAATTTCAAATAAGGAAAATATCACACACAAAAAGACACAGAGATGAGATGCTGCATCATTTGTAGGTAGGACAAGGGACTTACAAGGCATGGGTGCTTTGAAAGCTAAAATGTGAAAACAGCAAATAGGGATATGTGAGGCTGAAGTTGGAGGGAAATGTCAGGTCACGGAAGACCTTGTGTGATACGTCAGAGCGACTGGACTATATCCTATGAAAAATGAGCAGCTGCCATAGCATGACGGGGAGAACTGGATTCGGAATAGATGGTTTTTGTAACCCTGTTAGAGTACTGTGTAAGATCTATACAGGCAGAAATCATGCCTGTGCATTTTATGTTTTCTTCCTTTTTAAAATCTAACATACAGCAGGGTGATCATAGGTGTTCAACACATATTTGTTGAATGATTCATAATACTAATGATGACAATATTAATAGCAAGTATTTATTACATTCTCACTGTATGTCTTGTACTTCTCCAAGTGTTTACATGAATGACAGAGCTGGAGAGGATTTGTGTGATGGCAAGAATCCTGGAGCTGAAGAAATGACTAGGAAGAATTGAATTATTACAAATTTTACAAGTAATTGGCAGGTAACAACAACACTAGAAAATGCTAAGGTCCAAGATACCAAGTCATATCATCTTTCTAGTTAGTGTCAAAAAACAGACAAGATCCCACAGGTTTATTATCTAGAGCTCTTTTAAATAATATCCTGCCTCTTTCATAAGCTTATCTCCATTAAGTTTATTAGAACAGTTACCTCTATTAAGCTCCAAATTTATTTTTAAGTAAACATCAATATTTACCTTATCTTCCTTACTTAAGTTCTATAGAAAGTAGATGAGATAATGTCTCATTTGCTTATTTGCCTAGGTAACATAAATAATCATTAAGACCCATGCTTATAATGCACATAGAAATTTATGTTCTGCTCTAACCTGGCATATATGTATATTCTATCAATTCCTTCTTAAGAACATTCCCAGTCTACCTGCGTAAATTAGTTTATTGGTTGGATTTCAATATAAATCAATGGAATTGAGATATTATCCAAGTACAAAGAATGCACTGAATTTAATACATGAAAAAGCAGATGTTTCCTATCAAATACTTTAGACATTTAGATTACCTTTTGTTCTCCAAAATGAAACTACAGATGTAAAAGTAAGAAATGTGAATTGCTTTAAATCCTTTGTAAAGTTGTTTAAAATACGGTGATCTTTATCCTCTACAAAAATTAGATAGTTAAGCCTTTATTATAGAGTTTTAAAAGAATTTGATACACGTGGCACTTAGAAGTAAGTTGAACATGTACAGATTTTATATCAACAATTTCCATGCTACTAGTAACTATGTTGTGGGCAGAGGTTTTGTCCTTTGTTTTCAGAGATCTTATGTTGATTTCTTAGATGAGAAACTAATGGTGGAAATCCACAATGAGCCAATAGTGTCCTTCTATTTCATTCTATTTTGATGGTTCATTTTATTTCTCTGATTTATAAAGGAAATTTTGAATCTTACTTCTGTGTTGCAGACTGTATATCCTCACACCCAACATGGTGCCATTTGTAATTACAATGAGAAACATTTCCAGTGCCTTCCTTTAAGTCACAGATATCTAATTTAAAATAATACTGGCCTCCTGTAGAACAATACCAGAGAATTTTTTTAAAACTCTGTTGACAAGTATCTGAATGAGAAAATTTAGCCTACAGAATAGTTATCTCATAGTTATATGGTCTACACAGTGCTATAAACTGACGAATCATTTCTGCAAAATAAATTAGTTTTACTTATTAATCTTCTTTACCACCTCATATGGTCAGTTCCAAGATTCTCAATATCAAAGGCATTTAACAAATAACAAAGTCTATTGTAAGTTTAATTGTTTATGTTACTGAGTGCAGTAGAGATAGTTCTCACACTGACTTAATAAATATTCCTTCCCTTTGTCTTCAACCTTTTTGCCTGGAATCCTAAAGTCCTTTTTATCCCTCAGGCTAGGAGCCAGATTTTCACACATCCCAGGTTCCAATTACATGCAGATTCTTATGAGCCTAGAGTCTCTGTGGGCATGTGCATGAAAATACATCCAGCTATGTATTTCTTTCAGTATTTTTTGTTATTAAAATTCATTAGTTTTACTTTTTGTTCAGGTACTAATTTACATAAAGTGAGATACAAATTTTCAGAGTAGGCATTATAGACGTTCTGCCTTGAAAAGGTAAAAATTTTCAACAGAACATTCATAGAATATCAAATTTGAAGAAAAAACAACTTCTTTTTGAATACTACAGTATGAAATTATCAAAAATATATTCCCCTATAACTCATGACTGACATATAGCATAATTATAGTAGGCTTTAATTAAATAAATATTACATTTTGAACATAATAAATAATATTGACATAGTATGGCAAAGTTTTTGCTTGTTTCCTTTTTTAATTTTTGAAAATTCTTTTTTAAAATTTTGAGGGGTAGATAACATGTATATATAATTATGGGGTACATGACATGTTTTGCTACAGGCATGCAATGTAAAATAAGCACATCATGGAGAATGGGGTTTCCATCCCCTCAAGTATTTATTGAGTTACAAACAATCCAATTATACTCTTTAAGTTATTTAAAACTATACAATTACATTATTATTGGCCACAGTCACCGTGTTGTGCTATCAACCATTTTTTTGGATTGCAATTAGTACTTTATTAAAAGCCTTCCTACTACATACTGTATTAATCTTGGTTGTTTTTTATTTCTTAATTTTTGATGCTTCGACGTCTATAACCTTGCACATCCTGGTAGAGACTGGCCCTTTCAGATTTAGCTGATTCTTAGACATAGTGAAGAAGGAGCAGCCACGAGAAACAGACCTCTCGGACACCGACCAGGAAGGAAGAGGTTTTATTATGGCCCAGGAGCAAGGCACCAATTTGTCTAATCGCCAAGCTTGCCTAACAAAGAGAAGCTTTGCCTTTATATACGCTTTCACTCTAGATATTACACATGAAAGAATCTTCGGTTCACAGCCTTAGAAATTACAAGTGAAAGGGTCTTGGGTTTACAGTTTTAGAAATCACATATGAAAGGGTCTTGGGTTTACAGTTTTAGAAATCACATATGAAAGGGTCTTGGGTTTACAGTTTTAGAAATCACATATGAAAGAGTCTTGGGTTTACAGTTCTAGAAATCACATATGAAAGGGTCTTGGTCAATGGAGGACTGTGGTGGGGGTTTGATCTTGTTTAAGTAAAAACAATGTCTTCCGGAGAGATTTCCCCCACCCCATGCCTGCTATTTACAGGAAGATGATTTAGGAGGCACCGGTCGGCCAGCCTTTTCTTCTATTGAAATGCAGTGTGGAAGTCAAAGGGGAGGTGATCCTAGCTGCCTGGGTCTCCTTCCTCAATAGCAAACATCTCATCTGGCAATGTGTCTATAATAAGCACACCAACCAGTCCAAAAGCCATATCCCAGCTACCTCCTTTGTCAAGCTCTCAGAGGGCTCTCGAATTCAGGTCAGTATTCCCTAGAAACAGGTCCTAGACAACTAGGAGCAGCTCCTACACTCAGAGCAGAAACTATTCAAACTAGCCAATCCAAAGTCTGCTTACCCTGTCTTAGCTACTCTTTCGTATGGAAACCATAATGAAGGCTCTTGCTTACATTTTGCCCTCACTCCCTCTGCTACCTGACTCGTCCTGGGCCACATGCTTCTCCATGTGGGTCAGCACGGAGTTCCATGTGGCCCTACATGGAATAGCATGCCCCCTCTTCTCAGAATCTATAGGCAACAAACTATTCAAAAGTAGTTATCTCCTATCAGTTGGCTTCATCCCATCTAACTAATAATGAAACCTACCTTTTAAAATGATACAATAAAATTTAACATTAACTTTTTTTGTATGCCAAAATATATATTTTCACAGTACAAACTCAAGATATGTCTTCTTACAGCACAAATTCAAGCTGGTTCAGGGGGATAAATGGTGCTGAATTTTATGTTTTACAATTACTTTAAGAGACAGAAAGACTGATTTCATCTCTGCAATATATTAATTTTTTCCTCACTGTACTTTCTTGTTTGTCACATAGCCTTTTCTTTAAATGCTTTGGTCTCTTCTTTAAGGAATCTATTTAGGGAGATTTTATTTATGTAAATTATTTTCATGACCTGTCCCTATTCTTCAGTGAGCAATATTTTATGGTGTACATTCTTTTTCTTCCTGTATTTTAATTTCTCATTTCTTTTGGCCAGTGAGAGTGGGGGTAACTGCTCAACCATCCTAGTTCTTGTCTGATTGGTTTTCACCAAATCATTTCTCATCCATATTCTCATAGAGGCATCCATACAAATTTGGATATGCTGTGCTACCATGTCCAACGCACTCTCATCAAAACTGTTATGTATTCTGTCTTTGGAGCATGTCTCCCTTCCATTTTAGCATCCCTGACACAGTGTTCTCAGCAAATTTCTTTATATTAACTTTGTCCTGGCAACTGTTATCTACCTTCCCACCCTCTTCAGGGCAAGCAGCCCCAGCTTTTAGATTATAAAATAAGTCGTAGATTATAAAATGTGCTGCAGCAGTTTTCCTTCATCTGCCTCTCTTCTTTCATGCTGAGGTACTGATCTCTACACAGACATTTCCCATCTCGTCCGTAGCCTCATCACATTCCTGTATCCCATTTCTCTGAAGTAGACAAAAAACAGTCATCCTGAGTTTAATCACAGGATATCGGGGGAATCTCAAGCCTCCTGATATTGGAAAGACAGTATTTTGGCTCCCCATACTCACTTCTCTCTAAGCAATTTCACAAAATTCAACACCTCTTCCTCTTTTTTGTGGTGTTGGGATATGTTCATTTTCCTACTTCCATGAAAAAGTTGTTTTTTCCTCAATGTTTCTTGTTTAGCTTTCCCTCCAAATGGATTTTGAGGTGGAGGAAAGGAGGAAATGGCATATTCTCTATTTTCTTTAACTTGAGGATACTTGAATATCTTTTTTTTCTTTAATTTGGCAAAGGAAATATGTAAAAGCAATTATAGCAAGATCCATGCTCAAAAACTACTGTTAATATTAGTGTGTGCTTCAAAATATACTACAAAGCTATAGAAATCAAAGCAGCCTGGTACTGGCATGGCAACAGACACAAAGACCATTGGAACATAAAAGACGGCTCAGAAATAAATTGATACATTTACAACCAACTGATTTTTCAACAAAGACATTAATAATATACAACAGGGAAAGACAGTTTCTTCCAAATGCATTTCCAAATGCAGAAGAATGATATTAGACCCTTATCTCATACCATATACAAATATCAACTCAAAGTGGATTAAAGACTTAAATGTAAGACCCAAAGCTAGGAAACTACAAGAAATCACAGGGGAAAAGCTACATGACATTGGTCTGGACAGTGACTTTTTGGATGACTCCAAAAGAATAAGTAACAAGAGAAAAAATAGATAAATGGGATTACATCGAATCGAAAAGCTTCTGTACAACAAAGGATACAACAAAGTGATGAGACAACCTATAGAACAGAAAAAAATATTTGCAAACTATATGTTCATGTGATAAGGTGTTAATATCAAAAATCTATAAAGAATTCAAAGAACTTAATAATAAGAAAACAAATAACCCAATTAAAAATAGACTAAGGAACTGAATGGACTTTTTCCAAAAGAAGGCATATAAATGGTCAATAGGTATTTATATGAAAATATGCTCCACATCAGTAGTGATCAAAGAAATGCAAATGAAAACCACAATGAGTCTTCACCTCACTCCTATTAGAAGGGCTAATATCTTTTTTTTTTTTTTGAGATGGAGTTTTCCTCTTGTTGCCCAGGCTAGAGTGCAGTGGCATGATCTCAGCTCACCACAACCTCTGCCTCTCGAGTTCAAGCAATTCTCCTGCCTCAGCCTCCCAAGTAGCTGGGATTACAGGCATGTGCCACCACGCTCGACTAATTTTGTATTTTTAGTAGACAGTATTTCTCCATGTTGGTCAGGCTGGTCTCAAACTCCTGACCTCAGGTGATCCACCCACCTCGGCCTCCCAAAGTGCTGGGATTACAGGCATGTGCCACTGCGCTCAGCCTAGAATGGCTATTATCAAATACATAAATGATAAGTGTTGGCAGAAATGTGGAGAAAAGAAAACACCTGCATATTGCTGATAGGAATGTCTTCATCAGTTAGTACTGCCATTATCAAAGCAATATGGAAGTTCTTCAATAAATTAAAAATAGAAATCGCCATAGTCAGCAATCTCACTACTGAGTATATAGATTATATCGAAAGGAAATAAAAACAGTATGTCAAAGAGATATCTGCACTCACATGTTCATTGCAGCATTATTCACAAAAGCCAAGACATGGAATCAACCTAATTGTCTCCCAGTGAGTGAACGGATAAAGAAAATGTGGTCTTTGTGCATAATGGAATACTACTCAGCCATAAAAACATGAAATCCTGTTATTTGTGACAACATAGCTGAATCTGGAAGACATTATGCAAAATGAAATAAGCCAGTCACAGAAAGACAAATACCACAGGACGTCACACATACTTGAAACCTAAAAAAGTTGATCTCATAGAAGTAGAAGGCAGAATGTGGTTACCAAGGGCCAAGGATAGAAGGGTGAGTTGGGGACATGTGGGTCAAGGATACAAAATTTCACTTAAATAGGAGGAATAGGTTCAAAAAATCTATTATACACCAAGACAACTTTAGTTGATAATATATTCTCGAAAAATGCTAAGAGAGTGGGTATAAATTATTTTCACTACAAAAATGACAACTATGTGAGGTAACGCACATACTAGTTAGCAAGATTTAGTCATTGCACCATATATATACATTTCAAAACATCATGTTGTACACAGCAAATACATACGGTTTATCTCTCTGATAATTTTTAAAAGAAATATTAGTGAGTGAATGACTAATTTTAAGATGCCACCTGCATGAGATAAAATAATAAAACTTCTTCATGCATGCAGTTTGAATTTAGAGTTTTTTATTTCATTTGATTTTCACAATCACTTTGTGAATCCGGCAAAGCAAGAGTTGCTATCTGTATATCATAAATGAGTGAACCAAGCCTGAAAGCAAATATATATCTTGCTCTAGTGAGAATTAAAATACAAATAATTCACATTCCACTGTCATTTCTTCTCAGTGTCTCTGTTTTCTAAAATTTACGCTTTGCACTGAATGCAGGAGGAGATATATTATTAATAGTTATTTGACCTCTAAGGGAAATTAAAAACCAGAATACTTGTGTCTCAGTCAGGATTCTCCTAGATAAAGGTGACAAAATCCAGGCCGGGTGTGGTGGCTCACACCTATAATCCCAGCACTTTGGGAGGCCGAGGCAGGCAGATCACCTAAAGTTGGGAGTTTGAGACCAGTCTGACCAACATGGAGAAACCCCATCTCTAAAAATACAAAAAATTAGCCAGGCGTGGTGGCACATGCCCGTAGTCTCAGCTACTCGGGAGGCTGAGGCAGGAAAATCGCTTGAACCTGGGAGGCGGAGGTTGCAGTGAGCGGAGATTAAGCCATTGCACTCCAGCCTGGGCAACAGGAGTGAAACTCCATCTCAAAAAAATTAAAGGGACAAAATCCCAATTCGAACCAGCTGAAGACAGAGGTGGGAGGCTGAACATGCTCCCCTAAGTATGTCCTTCTTCAGATCTCTGAAATCTGTGATGGCAAAAGGGACTTTGAAACCATGATTAAGTTAAGGATCTTGAAATGACGAAAGTATTCTGGATTAAACGAGCAAACTCAATATAATCACAAGGGTCGTATCATAAGAAGATTGCAGAAGAGTCAGAGTCAGAGAGGGTAATATAACATTGGAAGCAAAGTGAAAGAGAGAGAAAGAGAGAAATTTGAAGATGTTAAATGACTAATTTTGAAGGTGGAGGAAGGGGCCATGAGCCCAAATCTCCAAAAACTAGAAAAGACGAAGACATGGATTTTCCCTTAGACCCTCCAGAATGAACACAGTTCTGCTGACACTTTGATTTTAGCCATGTAAGACCAATTTCAGACTTCCGACCTCCAGAACTAACAGATAAATTTTATAAGTTTGTGATAATGCATTACTGCAGCAATAGGGAAATAATATGGCAGGTAATTTACCGGTGTATATCCCTGGAAAGCTCAAGGCCTAGATAAAGCATGGGGTATGGCTAAATTCCTTGAATCTTTAAACCTCTCTTTCTCTCTGAAGGCCATCCCTCTGCACCTGGAAGATGCTCCCAGCCCCTTCATGCTCCCATGTTTCCACATCAGTCTCCTTGAGGTCCGCGGATGGCTCTTCTTGTGCCCATCCATATATGGATCAATGTGTTCAGGGGTAGCATGTCATGATTTGCCCAATTGACATCAGGGGCCCATGAGGCCAGCCCATGTGATGGACAGTCCTACAAATATCACATAAGGGTTCCCAAAGGGGAAAAAAAGTTCAGCAGACAAAACTGTAATACATTTAATACATTTTATCCTTGCCTTCTAAGCATCTACACCCATGCACCACACACACAACACACACCATTCTCCTATATATAACATTAAAAATAATCCTGAATAAAGTAATGCAACTTTCCCACATGCATCTAAAAGCTACTAATCCTGCTGAGGTCTGGCCCATGGACTTTCCAGGTCTCTGTCCAAGACCTTGGGTGACGTGCATTTTTTTCTATGAGCTCTACCATTGGCTCCTCATTGCTCAGTTACCTATAGACAAATGATCATTTTATTGATACCCCCACCCAACACATCTAATATATAGTGACAATGAGACAACTGATAAACCATGATGGATACTTCCATTTTTAACGGGAAGAAAGGAAAGACAGTAAAGTGTATTCAGTGTTTTATTGCTTATGATACATTCTGGGGAGAGTGGTGACCTGAGTACTCAGTGTCCAGCCCTCTCTGGCCCTTCTCCTGGGGAGGATGGATCTTAGCCCCTGTTTTATCCGATCATGTATCAGAGAACGTGAGCTGTGTCATTTTTGCCTTTCACATCTTGTTAAAATGGCATAATAGACGAGGGGAGGGGATTAGGACGAGATGAATCCCAGACTGCTGCTTTTCCAAAATGGGGCTTTTCAAATAATAAAACTTCCTTTAGTTAATTTGCAGTGCTTCACATTCGAAGTCGATAAGCCAAACCCTAGAATCTGCATCCAGATTGTTCTGTCTCTCAGCTCCACCTGCTCTCTGGAACCTCAGAATGTGCTGCGTTGATGACGCCTGCTCTTTTGTCTCCAAGCCGCATCTAGTAGTCTGCCTTTGCCAAATGGGTAACTGCTGCTTTTGCTGTATAGTAAGTCCCCATAGGGAGCTACAGCAGAGAGGCCCAGGGAATCAGGCCTTGACAAAATGTTGCCTTAAGAGCTTGTGTATAATCTTACTCCTTTTGTTAAGCCGATGATCTCTTCCTTTGAATTTTTCTCATGAATAGGCATTTAACTTGAAGAAAAGTAAAATTACCAAATTCTACCTGCACTCTTCAAATTAAGGACTGAACCATTTTCAAAGCTTTATTATCTTGCCCTATTAATTTATATAATAACTCTAGCTATAACTTGTTATTTAATTCTCAAGCTGAGAAAGTATCAAATTTTACTGAATGTTGCTTTGCTGTAATATAGATTTTCCTCTCTTGCACTTGTGATAAAGCAAAGCCAGCAAGGATGGGTGGGCGAGTTTATAACCACACACAGACACACACACACACACACACACACACACACACACACACACACACACACGAACATCTCCTCAGCAGCCAACATCATAGCAACCAGCTGTGCCTGTTTTTATCAATTGTCTTTGAAGATGAGTCTGTTAAGAGAATTTGCAAGAATGGCATAATGGAGCATAACAAAAGGTACTTTATTTAGGTATTTATTTAGAGGAAACTTAGGTTGAATTCATACAGGGACTCTTTTAAGCAGTGCTACTGACCCACTTCTTAGCAAATGTCTAGAAATAATGAGAAACATACTTTGACAGATGACAGTAGCTTCATAAGACAACAAACTATAACATATCTGAAGCATTTTGACAGTGTTTTATCAATATATATCATTAGATACCTAATTGATGTATCCCAATAATGTGTACGTTAAAATTTTATGCAAGTGACCCTGATACAATTTCATATTAGAAAGATGACTTGTACATTTCATATTAGAAAGATGCATTATTTATACTGAATACATTAGGCTCATTTTTTGAAACTCCATTAAAACTATATTAAAACAGGTGGGGTATTTTAGAGTTATTGTACATTTGGTTGTCCTATTTTAGGTCTGTACTTCTTTTTCTTGCATTGTATATGGGGATCAATTTAAGATTCTAGAAGGAATAAAGATGGAACTATTCTGCAGTTGTTAGGAATCTGTGCTAAAGACATCCATACTTACTTTTGCATTTATCACAATGCTTCTAATAGGAACACTTAGCTGTCCTTCATATTTTTTAATGGAAGATAGTAAAATTAAAACAAAGGAGCAGTCAGGCGGGGCAGCTCATGCCAGTAATCCCAGCACTTTGGAAGTCCAAGCCATGTGGATCACCTGAGGTCAGGAGTTCAAAATCAGCCTGGCCAAAATGGTGAAACCGTCTCTACTAAAAATACAAAAATTAGCCAGGCCAAGTGGTATGTGCCTGTAATCCCAGCTACTCGGGAGGCCAAGGCAGGGGAATCGCTTGAACCCAGGAGGCACAGGTTGCAATGAGCAGATATGGCGCAATGGCACTCCAGCCTGGGTGACAGAGAGAGACTCCAACAAAAAAAAAGGAGGGGAGTAATTGCAATAAAATCATAGAAAAAGAACTGGAGTGTGTGTGTTCTCATGTGCATGCATAGACACACTGTACAATCAAAACACATTTTTTTTCGGTTCCATGCATGTCTTCTTTAACTGTTCACACTGCTTACAAAAGTGTTTAATAATGAAGAATATACTGAATATATTGCAATGAATTTATTCCCATTAAATGGAATTGTCAGATGCTGTTTTTATGCCATTAATACATTCCATCCACTGTACGTTGTGGATCCAGGGCACTCTGGCCCATTTTATGATCTGTGACAAAATCTAATAGAGGTTCTGGCCACCAACCAGGTAAAATGCCTCCAACCAGTATCGGCAAGGACAGATTTTTGGATTTCAAGCTGTTAATCACTTGAGTTCTATCTGAAGATACAAACATATTAATTGTTCCCTCAGTTTGGGATGTTAACATAAATTAATTCAGGAAAATTAGAAAGGTTATGGAAATATGATTCTCTTATGCCCTGTGTTAAAGAAACAGCGTTTTGGTTTTTGTGCTCCTGATGCTTTCAGGGCCTCAACACTTGCCCAGAAAATATATTTTGGACCACAGAGTTACTTGTAACAGCCCTGTAGGATATTTCCCTCATCCTCAGAATCTTTTTCTATTACCATCATCAACACATGATTTCGAGAAAAAGATACTTTATTCCATTTAAAGCCATCACTATCTGAGAAAAAAAAATTTGGCTGGTAATATATTTTGTATGTCAGCTTAGTATACAAAAACCATTCATTCGTAGGATTTAGGCCTTGAGGATTTTACTATTTGCCCCATGAAGGACCCTACTGAGTCCTCACTGCTTCTGTCATGAAGCACCCATCTCCCCAGCCCAAGAACAAAGAGAGCAAATTGAGAATGTAACCACAAAAGTCCCAATAGCACGTGATTGAGTTTTCTTCCCTGGTGTAATAAAATAGAGCATTGAAAGTTGGAGATGTTTAGAGGAAAGAACAGACTGAAGCATTTTGCATCCAGGCAAATTATGTTTTCTTTTCACAGGAGTCTCCAGAGTCTATCCCAACAAATGAAGAAGGCAACATTTACTTGAAATAGTGCATTGTTTCTGAGTCTCTGCAGCTGAATTATATTACAGAATGCTCTGACCACTTCCACAGGCCATAAATTCTTAGTAAACATTCCTAGTGTTTAAGATGGTGAGGTTGTCTGCAAGAAAAGAGCATAGAAGGCAGGCTAGGTCCTCTTTGGATATGGGGCCCCATTCTCTACTAGAAAGTAAAACCATTTACAGAGGTTTTTTTTGTTTGTTTGTTTGTTTTTTCTGAGACAGAGTCTCACTCTGTCACCTAGACTGCAGTGCTGTGGCACAATCGTAACTCACTAAAATCTATACCTCCCAGGCTCAAGTTCCTCCCACCTCAGCTTTCTGAGTAACTAGGACTATACGTATGTACACTACCATGCCTCGCTAACTTTTTTAAAATTTTATTTTTTGTAGTGGCAGGGATCTGGCTATGTTGCCCAGGTTGGTCTTGAACTCCTGGCCTGAGGCAAACCTCTCACCCTGACCTCCCAAAGTGCTAGAAGTACAGGCATGAGCCACTGACCCCAGCCCTATTTATACAAGGAGGATGTGCTCTGTTTGCTGTTAATGTACCAAAGAAAGAGCAGATAGAGATGAACGATGAACGACTAAAAAGTACTGACCCAAAGCCATGGAGATCGAACTGATTTTCTAAGTCTTACATTGAAATAAAGGAGGAAATCCAAGAATGGCAGTAAAAGTTGGGACCCCAGTGAGGGAACAGGGGAGGGAAAAATCACAGCTTGCTTTAGTGGAGTGCTAACTCTTCGCACTAACCACGCTGTCCTATGTGCCCTGCGTGTGTGAAATCATTAAAGTCTCATGATAACCTAAAGGTTTAGATCTTTTTATGCTCCCCATTTTTCAGATGAGGAAACCAAGGAACAGAGTGCTGAGTAACTTACTTAAGGTCACAAAGAGGGAGTGGTGGAGGCTGGATCTGAATTCTGGTAACCTGATTCTGAAGTGCCAAAGTCTAACATCCACTCTACCCTCTCCCCGCTTCTGTAACAGGAGAGGTGGTGTGAGACTCTGCTATCTTGGCTTGCGAAATAGGGAGTTCCTTTCTATCTACAAACAATTTAGATAGGGGCTAGGAAGAAAGGTTTTCCTAGGACTGTGTGCCAGTTAAATGTGCCATGACCCAGCAGCAGATAAAACAAGGACTAGAAGCACGCCTGAGGAATTATTTGATTATCCGATTAGCAATTAACAGTGGCAAATATTAAAAAGGGAGTATTGGCTTCACTCCCTGGGATCTGGGCACAGTTTCTTGTAGCATATGTTTTTCACATTTGCAGCCCTAAAATAGTTCTTTAAAAACATTGCACTATAGTCAAACCTAGGTATCCTATAAATGTAATGATATTTAATGATTTATGCATTTGGGAAATAATTTCTGACACTCTACAATGAACAACACGTTTTTAGGTCTTGAAATACATTGGCTTCAAGGGAAGACACCTCAAATGAATACAGGAAAATGTCCATTTAAAAAGGAAAATTTTGACTTTTTTTATTTGTAACTGATTTTATATGGTGGTTTAAAAAACTGTTGCTGAAAATTTTCAATAGTATTAAAATTGAAATCTAGGACATATATTTTCTCTTATAGTTTTTAAAAAGGGAAATTAATTCAATCTACATAAAAATGACTACCATGTCAAATATCTTTTGAAGAATGTCACCTTTCTCAGTTTCTAAACATATCTATTTAAACATTCTCCAAAATGACATCAAGTTTTCACATTTCTCATATAGTATATAAAAGTTAACTTACATTTGATTTCTCTAATGATATAATATTATTCTTAAATATAGTGGCTGTTCCCTTCACACTTATATTTTTAGATCTAGAGAAAGCAGGCATTCAATAAATGTGTAATAAATAAGGTAGACAGATTAATGAAAACCAACACTGTGAATAATGTTATACCACAAATGCTCTGGGTAAACTTGCAAAATTTGGCTAAGGATGTACAAGCTACGGTGAAGGACAGCACTTTCAGATTCCTCATGGAATGAAATGAAATTGAATTTATTGTATCACCTGAATATGTACATTCTAGAGAATCCTTCAGCAAAGAAACAAGAGTAGTATTTCTACATCGCTAGTCATATCAGAGCTACAGGGCAAATATTAACTAAAATTTTTGCAGAAATACTATTAAACATACTGACAACAATGTTTGTATTTTAAAGTTAGTTCATGATGACAGTGAGTAGGAAACACATACATACTATCAGTTCTCTATCTATCCCCAAACATAGTAGTTTTAAATAAGAATTATTTGCATTATATCAATAGCTTATATGTTTGTGGATTGACTGCGTGGTGGAGGTGTCATCTTATCTAAGCTAGGCTGGGCTCTGCAGATCTTGACCAGCTCGCCAGTGTGTGGCTCAGGTGGCGAAGTGGGAATGAACAGCTTTGCTCCTCGTGTTTTTCATCTTTTTCCTGGAGCCAGTGGCCTCACCTGGACACATTCTCCTTCTGGCAATGTCAGAGGCACAAGAAGGAGAGCAGAAACACATAAGACCTATTGTTTGTGGTTTCCCAGGCACAGTGGATAGGCACAGTGACTCCCAGCTATTTCTCTTGGTTACATGCTAGAACCTAGAGTCAAAGGGTGGGAAAAATACATTCTGCTCCTTACATGGGAGAAACTTCAAAGTCCCTCAACTAAATGATGTAGATACTGGGATAAGTAAGGAAGTGGACCCATGAATGCTCATTTTGGATGCTCATGTTTCATCAAAATGCATGCTCATTTCCACTCTTGTATTTCTAAAACAACAATTAAGAAAAACAAGAAAGTAATCCTCCTATCAACTGGATAGGTGAATTCAGCAGATTTTATGGACAATTAAGTCTTTAAATGAAGATTTAGGAGTACAAGATTGTTTGTTTTTCTCATTTCTGCTACTGGATAAATAAAGACATCCATCTTAAATTTTATTCAAAGATGGTTTCAAAATCCTTTTATTTCTAACAATGTGGGATGTATTTTGCAAAATAAAATGTTAAAAGAGCACAAAAGATCTAACTAAAAGGTGTTATTATCAGACTTGAAAGAAATCAGTTGCTTGAATTTTACTAGAAGGAAATGCAAATTTTTAGTTGTAATTTGATCATGAATATAAATTAAGATTTCTATAGCAATATGGATTTGATTATGTTTTAAATATCTAACAGCTAAATATTTCCTAAGACTCAGTCTATGCATAATTCACTTCCCTTTCAAACAAAAAACAACAAATAGCAGGAAAAACTGTAATAAAGAGAGCCAAACAAACTTGGCCCAATGTAATATTGCTCTTAATTGATTATTTTTTTAGCGTTCTGTTTGTCTACAGTAGCTTAGGGTTCTTAGTGAACCATTTTAGATAAGAGTCCGTAAGGCAGCTCAATACAAAAAAGCACAAGTGGCTATTCTCTGAGCTAACTATCGAAAGTGCCTTCAAGCCCGTATTAGATAACATCACTCCATGTCTGAGACTTTGGGCTTGAATAGGCCAGACTAGTCGGATGAAAATGGACACACAGACTCCAGCAATTTCTGAGTTGAAATGACAGTTAGGAAGAGACTTCTTAAATAACCCCAACATGTCAAAGACTAAACCTGCTACTTTGATTTATCATGCCATAGCAACTAGTGTCATAAAATATATCTCAGTTTTTTTAAATGACTAAATTTGTAAGTTCTAGTTGTCCTAAAATGCAACTTATGCATAAATAGTCATTATTATTAAAAGTTGTGTTGAGCATTTGTTTTGTGGCAAATTTTATGTTTCATATTGGGAATGCAGAATGAAACATCTGTGATCTCTGTTTTCTACTTGCTCAACCAGGATCGAACTAGCAATCTCTTACAACATAAGTACATAGTCCCAAGACCATGTTTCCAAGACTATTTTAAGTCCTCAATTGCAGAGACAAGCCTCACTTCT
The DNA here is from genome assembly GCA_004027715.1 of Plecturocebus donacophilus. Taxonomy (NCBI): domain Eukaryota; kingdom Metazoa; phylum Chordata; class Mammalia; order Primates; family Pitheciidae; genus Plecturocebus; species Plecturocebus donacophilus. The sequence goes on from PVKP010010132.1 coordinate 56,464, forward strand.
GTTTCTGCACAGACTGACAATTTACAGGAAGGAATTGCAATGTGTGTTGGACACATCTTGGGCAGCTCTTCATATCCTCTAGGCTTCGACTGCCTTCTATTCCGGCTGCTGCGGTGACCACCAGCTCTGCATGAACTCTGGCTGGCTTCTTACAGATATTCTCTCACAGCACCCCTACTTCTGCACAGGGCTTTCTTGCTGATTTCCCCTGGAGAACAAATGGGATGCCTGTGTCCATACGTGCATCACCAGAAGTGCAAAGCTCCATGGGATGGGTGACCTTTGAACAATCAGAGAGAGGATCCATTGAATGAATTTCCTCCCTTTACTCAAGTTGGCTGCAAGGCACTTTCTTCAGCTTCTTGGTTGTTTGTTTCCATGGATCTAGCAACCAGTTACACTCAACAAACATCAGTGTCGAATACACCTTCACTTTTAGTCTTCCTCCTTTCCCACATCTTTCCCTTCTTGCTCACTCATGCATCCTTTGGTAACAGCACCTATTCCCTCTGTCTCAGGCACTGCTTTCTGGGAAACTCAGAATTGAGCACAGTCAATGCAGAATTTGTCATGGGGTTGGGTGGGACCGTGGAGCGAGTTAGAAGTGAAAGAAAAGAAAATAAGCAAGAGATGATGACATTTCTGCGATGGAAGGCAAAAGGAAATGCTGGAAAAGGGCAACTTCAAGTCCAACTAGAGAGGAAATATTTTAATCACTCTCTGTAAAAATAACACCCCAAAGAGCCAGTCATCTTACTTTGAGATTTCTTCTGTTGTAAATCTCTTTTACAGAAAATGTCTTGAAAAACCAAACTCATTAGAGAATCAAGGTAATGGTTCTCTTTCAAAATGTGTGCTGTTCACTTTTATGACTGTGTTACTGCCAGCAATACAGAGCACGCTGAGTCACTCCAACAGCAAATGGGTAGATCCATGTCTTTCCTCAGAGATAAATGAAGCAACAATGTGGTAACAAGTACTTGGTTTCAAGAGGTGAACAGTTGGATCTTTAATTACAAAGGACTGAAATCCATTACAACACGACGGGGAGTGTGTTTAATTTGCAGAGGGAGAGAGAAATTGCTGTTTTTGTGTGACTTAAATGACCTTAACACAAAAACCCAACAGTCCCCACTTCTGAAGGGCAATAATGTACAGCCTCTACCCTAGATATGTAGACAGAACCAGAGGCTAAGAATTGCTTTATCTTTAAAATGGAAGAAAGAATGACACAGAGCTAAGCTTATGATTGTCTGCCTGATTTACTATCATGAGCTCTGCTTTATAGTTTAGTGAAGTATTCAAACCTTTGACTCGTTTGTAGCAATAGAGCGGTATTAGAAAGCAAGTGGGTATTGTGGGGAAACTGTGGTTTTAAACTTTACTTTCCTTTGGAGATATACCACATCTCTCAATTTTTTCGAGGATACTGATATTCTTTTATCTTATTCAAGTAGTTTTCAGAATCCCCTACCCTATTAACAACACAAAGAATGCCCTGAAAACACTGAAGTCTCTTTGCTGCAAGTTCTGAATATGTCACTTTTACTGAAATCTCTGATAAATGGTATTAAAGCTTTAGCCTGAGCAAGGTCTTGTTCCTCAGCTGAACAAATAGGAACACGCTCTTCTTTGTGAGCTCCTCAGTATTAAAAAACACCATTAACTCAATCTAAAGGATCCAAAATGGCACTCACTTTGCATTATAATGTTTGGTTTTATGATATCATTGAAGGGTAGGAACGATCATTTCTAACTCTTAGTGTGTCCTCCCACACGGAAAACGGAGGGATTCCAATTAGTTTAACTCTCGATCCTGTGTCAATTCCTCATTCTCTTTCCTCCAAGAAAAGAGAAGTGATAAGACTGATCAGGAGAAGATGCCCAGAGAAATGGTCCTGCCTACACCTGGGTGCAGACCACTCTGGGAGAGTACCCATCTTACACTAGTGGAAATCACTGGAAATTTAATGTTAAAGAAGGCATGGGTTCTCCTTGAATCCATTTAAAATGAAGTTTTAAATTCTCCATCTGCAGAGGGTTTTCCCTAGAATCATCTCCTTTTTCTTTCAAGGAAAATTTGATCTATAAACTACGTTTCATTGGGAGATTGTAAAGCACATTTTTGTTAAACACCTTTAATGAAATTACTGATATCTGCATATCTTTTCTAATTTACAATTTTAAAGAAAATAAAGTTAGCACAGCAAAAGTCCTTAGAAATTTACATTTGTATTCCGGAACAGAGACAAAGGGCAACACACACACACACACACACACACACACACCATAGATAAGTGTTTATAGCAGCTTTATAATACCAGAAGACTGGAAACTAACCAGATGTTTTTCAACAGGTGAATGGTTTTTAAAAACTATGGTATATTCATACCATGGAATACTACCCAGCAATAAAAGGGAATTAATTGCTAATTTGCAGAACCACGTGGACAAATTCTCCAGGGAAATGTGCCAATTTCAAGGTTACATGTTATATAATTCTGTCTATTCAATCCTGCTCTTGATATAACAAAATCAGAGATGAATGAGATATGAGGAATTGCCAGAGGTTCAAAATGGGAGTGTAGGGTGGAATCAGGTGGATGTACTTATAAATAGGTAACATGAGGGACTCTTGGTAATGTAACTGTTCTGTGTCTTGACCTACACGTGTGAATACACCAACCCACACGTGACAAAAACTAAACACCCATACAAATATACATGAAATTGAGAAATTCTAAATAAAATTGGGTAGATTGCATCAAGGACATTTTCCTAATTATGATACTGCACTATAGTTTTGCAGTATGGCAACCACTGGCAAAACTAAGTAAAGTGTACATGAAGTATTCTTTTTTCCCCACAAACTGTAACTTATATTTATTTATCTTCATATTACAAACTGTTTGTAAAACTTTTTTTTTCTTTTTTTCTCCTCTTAATAATTCATAATCTTTATTAGAGAATGGTAAATTTACTTTAGAATTATATATAACACACACATAAACATACACACGCATATATAAATACACCTACAACCATCTGATCTTTGACAAACCTGGCAAAAACAAGCAATGAGGAAAGGATTACCTCTTTAATAAATAACGTTGGGAAAACTGGCTAACCATGTGCAGAAAGCTGAAACTGGACCCCTTCCTTACACCTTATAAAAAAATTAACTCCAGATGGATTAAAGATTTAAACAGAAGATCTAACACCATAAAAAACCTAGAAGAAAACCTATGCAATACCATTCAGGACATAGGCATAGGCAAGGACTTTATGACTAAAACACCAAGAGCAATGGCAACAAAAGCCAAAATAGACAGATGGGATCTAATTAAACAAGAGTTTCTGTAAACCTTTTTACTAAGAGAACATAGATCACTCCTCTATTGTTGAGAGTTTTGTTTTAATAGCTGCAAATATTTTTGATTCATAACTTTGAGACGATAAGTATTTGTATAATCTCCTATTTTTGTAGAAAAACATCCTTGTCCACTTAAAGTTATAAAGTCTTTGCCATCTGATATTGACTTTATTGCTATCATTATCATTAACCCACTTTCCATGACCTCATTAAGTTTTGATAAACTAGCATAAAAGGCTATACAGTCTTTCAGAATTAAGAGTGCTGCAAAAGTCATTCCTCCTTGTGAAAAATTATTAATGAGCAAAATAAATGAGCAAATAAGGAACCCTTAACACATTAAGCACAAAGCAAAATCCTGCTAATCCTTCATAACACCAAACTTGCAATGGGCATTCATGGAGGGGAGTGGTGATATGGGATACGTGGGATTCAGAAACGAGACATTTGAGGTAGAAATTTCTGCCAAGCCCCTCACTGGAGGGGATAGAGACACCTTCAGTTTCTCAGCAGAAGTCACTGGGGTCACTGGCCCAGTGAGAAGGAGTCTTTGCTTTTGAGAAGTCTAACCACTGCAACCTTCTAGTCCTTGCTCTGCAGGCTGTAAATAAAGGGGTTCAGCAGGGGGTCACCACAGTGTACATGACAGCAGCCACTGTATCCTCCTCTACTGAGTTGGAGGAAGAGGATAAAGGGCACAGATAAGCCCTGATCACCATCCCGAGAAACAGCAAGAACAGCGAGGCGAGAGTCACAGGTAGAGAAGGCCTTGCGCCTTCCCTGGGCAGAGGGGACCCTGAAGATGGCTGAAACAATGCAGATGCAAGAGACCAGGATGAGCATAAAAGGGATTAAAATGACTGCTACCCCAAGGAAGAGGAGCACACCTCATTGATCTGGGTATCAGAGCAAGACAACTTCATCAGCGGTCCCAAATCACAGAAGAAGTCAGGAATTATCTTCTCAGAGCAGAAGAAAAGTTGGAATATGAGGAAGGTGTGAGTCATGACAACAAGACTCATGAGGGTCCAGCAGGCAGTCACCAGGAGGGCACAACAGTGGAGACTCATAATCATCAGACAGTGGAGTGAATGGCAAATGGCCACGTAGCAGTTATAGGTTATTGTAGCCAGGAGAAAGATGTCCACGTCCTCAAAAGTCAAGAAGAAGTAGGGCTGGACCAAGCACCCTGCATAGGAAACATACCTGCTCTGGGTCTGGATGTTCACCAGGGCCTTGGGCATGGTGGTAGAGGTCAAAAGGACATCTGTGCACAACAAGCTTTTTATGTGAAGGAAATAGTGTCCTTGTGGTTTTTAAGATAAATGTGAAATAAAATTGTTTCACAGGGTTCCTGACATGTAGTTTATACTCAGTTAGTATTTGTCAAATGAGTACATGTCATACTGTTAGTAAAGAAAATATCTGTTCTTGACTCACGGCAGAGGTCCTCTTTGAAGACAGACAGCTTTGAGTTCGCCTGAGATTGTCTCTGTGTGAAGGGAAACACTTCTTTCACTGGTTGGTCCTCCAGCCCAGTGGGACTGGCTCTGAATCCCTCCAGGATCCCTTATTTGTGAAACTTGGCCCTGGCCAAACCAGCCTGCAGGGATCCTCCTGTGGCTTCTCTCCCATATCACCTATTTTCTGCACCTTTCACCAGGTGAAGCCCACAGACAGTCTTTGGAATATCTTGACTTCTGCTTGGAGAGTCATTTGAGTCATTTACACTTATGGCATCTTTCTTTCCAAACAGTAGAAGGATCAAGATTTCATCATATGTTCTTATCAGAGGCTTAGGTCTTTTCTTTCTTACCTGACTCAGACTCTTCAGAGATGAAGAGTATACTAATTCCTACAAATGAGAACATGCCATGTTTGGTTTTCTGTTTTTGTGTCAGTTTGCTGAGAATGATGGCTTCCAGCTTCATCCAGGTCCCTGCAAGGGACATGAACTCATCCTTTTTTTTGGCTGCATCATGGTGTATATGTGACACATTTTCCTTTTCCAGTCTATCATTGATGGGCATTTGGGTTGGTTTCAGGTCTTTGCTATTGTAAACAGTGCTGCAATGAACATACGTGTGCATGTGTCTTTGTCTTTATAATAGAACGATTTATAATTCTTTGGGTTTATACCCAGTAGTGGAATTGCTGGGCCAAATGGTATTTTTATTTCTAGATCCTTGAGGAATCACCACACTGTCTTCCACAATGGTTGAACTAATTTACACTCCCACCAACAGTGTAAAAGTGTTCCTGTTTCTCCACATCCTCTCCAGCATCTATTGTCTCCAGATTTTTTAATGATCACCATTCTAACTGGCGTGAGATGGTATCTCAATGTGGATTTGATTAATATTTCTCTAATGACCAGTGATGATGAGCATTTTTCTTATGTTTGTTGGTTGCATAAATGTCTTCTTTTGAAAAATGTCTGTTCATATCCTTCACCCACTTTTTGATGGGGTTGTTTGCTTTTTTCTTGTAAATGCATTTTAGTTCTTTGTAGATTCTGGATATTAGCCATTTGTCAGTTGGGTAGATTGTAAAAATGTTTTCCGATTCTGTTGCTTGTTGGTTCACTCTGATGATCGTTTCTTTCGTTGTGCAGAAGCTTTTAAGTTTAATTAGATCCCATTTGTCCATTTTGGCTTTTGTTGCCATTGCTCTTGGTGTTTCAGTCATGAAGTCCTTGCCTATGCCTGTGTCCTGAATGGTATTGCCTAGGTTTTCTTCTAGGTTTTTTATGGTGTTAGGTCTTCTGTTTAAATCTTTAATCCATCTGGAGTTAATTTTTGTATAAGGTGTAAGGAAGGGGTCCAGTTTCTGCTTTCTGCACACGGCTAGCCAGTTTTCCCAACACCATTTATTAAACCAGAAATTCTTTCCCCATTGCTTGTTTTTGTCAGGTTTGTGCAAAAATCACAAGCATTCCTATACACCAATAACAGACAGAGAGCCAAATCATGAGTGAACTCCCATTTATGACTGCTACAAAAAGAATAAGACACCTAGGAATACAACTGACAAACGATGTAAAGGATCTCTTCAAGGAGAATTACAAGCCACTGCTCAAGGAAATAAGAGAGGACACAAACAGATGGAAAAACATTCCATGCTCATGGTTAGGAAGAATCAGTATCATGAAAGTGGCCAAAGTAATTCATAGATTCAATGCTATCCCCATCAAGCTACCACTGACCTTCACAGAACTGGAAAAAACCACCTTAAACTTCATATGGAACCAAAAGAGAGCCCGTATAGCCAAGACAATCCTAAGCAAAAAGAACAAAGCTGGAGGCATCATGCTATCTGACTTCAAACTATACTACAAGACTATAGTAATCAAAACATCATGGTACTGGTACCAAAACAGAGATATAGACCAATGGAACAGAACAGAGGCCTCAGAAGTAATGCCACACATCTACATGGGATATTATTTCTTACAACTGCATGTGAATCTATAATTATCTCAAAATAAAAGGTTAGTTAAAAAGAAGAAACATATAAAGTATTTTTATTTTCTTATCAGATAAAGTAACATCATGATCAGAAATCAATTTTGTAACCATAGAAAAAGAGGTTTGTAAAAGTGAAGGAAAGACAGTATATTCAGTTCCTCAGAAAAAGCTCTATATTATGCAATATAATATTTTACATATATACAATTCCATTTTTTTAATAAACCCCAAGAGACAGCAGCTGAGCTTTTAAAAAACCTTTCACTGAGCAGTTTATAACTCTGATCCTCAAGCCATTTCTTAGTTTTTATTTTATTTGAAATCAGTTAAAGTCACTTAAATGATTTTACTATGAGAGTGATGATAGCTTTTTTATTTTCATCAATTACCCTTGTTTGAAGTTAAAATGGCAAAATGAAAGGTAGGATTCTTTCTTTACCCTATTAAATTGATCTTTCATTCAAATTATTAAGGAAGAATTAACTGTACCCTTCATGACACTATCAAGACACACGTACTTTTATTTCAGAAAAAGTTAGAGAGAAACCAGTCACTCTAAGCCCATTATTTAGCTCATGTATCTACCTTGAACACTGTGAGACTGGAGACCCAGGTTATTTTAATTATAAGAATGTGAGTTTATTTTAATAATATTTATTTTAACTTTTAGTGCCCCAAATCCTGTTTCTGGAAAAATTCAAGTAAACACAGACTTTTATCTCAAATAGCCAATCATGATTATGTATTATGTACTGAGTCTCTAATATTCAAAATCATCATTCAATTAGTGCATTCTACTTCTTTTATCTAGTTGTGATGACTATATGACTATACCTCTAATTAACTAGAAGGAGGAACAATACTAAGTCTGGGTCAATTATCACGATTTATGTACCTTGATTAGTGCATGGGAATGGAAACTCTGCTAACAACATTCTCTATGATCTCATTTCAAATAATAACAGAGCCAAGCAAGAGATAATCTAGACAACATTCTAAGCAGAAAAATAAACCTATTAGAAATTTAGTTATAAGATTCAACATTCTAATCTCAGTAGGCAATGTAAGTGATCAACATATTAAAAAGACTGTTTAATTTTACTTTCTATTTAACTCTAATTAAAATTACCTTCTTTTGGAAATAAAATATTAATGAAAACAGAAAAATTGAGGGGAAATATGTCATATACAAATCATTTTGGGGACATAGAATGAGGAGATGTACTATTTGCTTGCCAACACTGAGTCATTCTAGATATCATCCTCACTGTTGTGGTTAAACTCTACCTACACTCTTTGCCCAGAAGTTCTTTTTTTAGCTACTAAATTCTTTTTGTATTTAATATTCCTGTCTTCCAGAAATTGATATGACTCCAACCTGCTGCCTTGGCTGTGTCCAGTGTTGCACTTGGAATTTCTATCTTATTTATATTTGCCAATTTCCCTTGAGTTGTTGCTTGTTTTGCCTATCAGTCAATCCAGATGGAACATCACCCTGTAGGACCCAACCCTCTTTATTAGCTAACAGATTAATCTACAAACGTCATTTCAAAAGTAATGATTTACACAATCTGATAGATCTCTGATATAGACACATAGACAAATAGCTCAAAATCATAAACTAATTGATCTCATTCAATCTTTAACTTTGGCAAAAGTGTTTCCACGTTGGTTGGTTGTAACAAGTTTAACTGAGGTTGCTATAGATACAGCTGTGTATCCAATATGGTAGTCACATGGCTATTAAGAAGTTAAAATGTGGCTAGACAAAATTAACAAGTGCTTTAAGTGTAAAATACATGCTAGATTTCAGACTTAGTATGAGAAAGTTTTTAGCATATCTCATTAACATTTTTATGTTTCTTGTAATCTGAAATAATGATATATATCTATATAAAGTCTCCATTACTTGATACTCAGCCATAGCTCTAATTCATCTTTTTTCTAACAAGAGTACTCTTCCCATTAAGAAACATGTTGCAGGAGGGGAGATCCAAGATGGCCGATTAGGATCAGCTCAGGATTGCAGCTCCCAGTCAAAGTGCAGAGGGTGAGTGGACGCCACATTTCCAGACGGATTTTTATTACCCCCAGACCAGGAGATTCCCAGGTGGAGCAGCCCCATGGGTCGCCAGTGCGGTTGTTTCGGCCAGCGCGGCTGCTTTGCCAGCGCCCTGGCGCGGCGGTTCTCCGCACAAAATCCACTGGTCTGTGTGCCCTTTTAACTGGCGAGAGGAGCTACGGGAAGGCAGATTAAAAAGGGGACTGAATCAGGGAGCCAGCCCAGGAGATTCCCAGGCAAAAAAGCGCTACGAATCGCAGGGCCACTGTTTCAGCCTGCGCAGTGTGTCCCCGCAGGGGAAATCACACAGATCCCGGCGCCTTTTCAACAGGCGACTGGAACACCTGGGA
>PVKP010010133.1:0-65700 GCA_004027715.1 Plecturocebus donacophilus
AAGAATTTAAAGCACTGTGTGTGTGTTGTGTGGTATCTGAAATTTTATGTTTTTCCCTCCTCTGAGTCATAAGTACCAGGGAGCAAGAAAGACTTTTTTTCCTCTTAAACAGGTTTATTTTTAGTGTTTGTCTGAGCTACTACATAGCAAGAAGCTAAGTGCCTTAGAAATATAAATTCTCCCTTGGTTCTTTGGGGATTTTATTTTCTCTCTAGTAGACATTCCCTCCTACATTCTTCCTTTAGTGTCTCGCCTACATTTTATCACAAAGCCAAAAGCTTTTTTGACTTCCTTAATTTATTCAGTACAACAGAAAAAAATTTAACAGTGGAAATTATAATATATAGTATTGGGCTGATTTTGAAGTTTTTTCTCTCAGTCATTTAACATGACTTTTGATGCCATCAAAGGGCTTTTGATACCGTCAAATAATTATTCTTAAACTAATTAGTACATTGAAAAAAAGTTATCCAGGAGTTATTCTAATTTTTATTTCTCTCTGTCTGCAAATAAATCTATATTTGATATTTTAAAATCTCAACAATTATTCTTATGTAAAAAAATCTTATTGCCTGCAATTGAAATTGAGAGGAAAAGGACTCATTTTCTCCTATCTTCCATAAACTTCTGGTTCTACAATTTTCATTTCTCCAGAATAGTTTTTTTATCTTAAGTGCGTAAAATCTAATCTCAACTTTTATTAGCACAACTCACAATGTATTCATAAATGTTACATAAATTTTAAAGCAGCTTTTTAATGCATCGTCCTACTTTTTGATCCTTATCTCCGTATCTCCTTTATGAGAAACATTACATGTCTAACTTGATTATATACTGTTTGCTAAGCATAGCTCAAATTTTCTTGCCTCTATGCTTCTCATTTTCTTTTTCCTTTTAAAGTCAACAAATGACACATTTTTGCTATGTTTATTGTATGTAAAAATGACAAACATTGGGAATGAACAGTATATTTATATAAAATAGTGCCATCTTTGTACTTCTCATGTTATTTAGCAAGATGCCTTTAATTTATCATCAGTTCATCTTTCTGGTCTTGGATCACTGTAGCGTCATATACTGTGACAGTTAATCTCTAAAAGTAAAGCTTTCTTATACCCCAAGGAGTTTAAAATCTAGTGAATTACAATTTTCATGCATCTTAGATATTCAGGAAGTATTGAAAATAGATTATTTTATGGCAGAATTGGTAGACTCCTCCAGAAAGCCTGAAGGTCTCTGTTCTCTATCTTCTAATAAGTTTCCCACCTATGGTTAATAAACCACCATTGATAATTACTATTTTACTAAATAGCATTCTTTTCCTAAAGCATTAATTAAAAAATAAATATGCAAATAAAGAGGAGTATTTTGGTGGAAGTTAGGTGTTTCTCAATCTCGGTACCTGACACATAGGAAGCTGCTATGATCTGAATGCTTGTGTCCTTCCAAATGTTGAGTCCTAACCCCTAAGGGGATGTATTAGGAGGTGGAGCCTTTGAGAGATGTTTCACCCCTTCTGCTATGTGAGGTTACACCAGGAAGACAGCCATTTATAAGGAAGCAAGCCATCAGCAGACATTACATCTGCTGGAGCCTTCATCTTAGACCTAGCAGCCTCCAGAATTGTGAGAAATAAAAGATTGTTGATTACAAGCAACCCAGTTTATAGTATTTTGTTATGGCAATCCAAATGGACTAAGACAGGGACACTCAATAAAAATGTATTGAATGAATGAATGACAGATAGAATCCTTGAGCATCTGGAGAGGTATCAGTCTTTAGAGTAGGGAGAAAAGAAAGAGGAGTAGAGACAGTGTTCAGATGGGATGGGGGAAGCTGTGAAAGAAAAACCAGTGAGATTGTCTTCAACTACTTAAAATTCAGCTTAGTATTGGCCAGAGGGAATGGAAAGAAGGTATATTTCTTATTGGTACATCTGAATCTGATTAAATATAGATTTCAGCATGATATAAGATGTATTCCTGCAGAGACAGCTCATTTTTCTAGTCTCTCAAGGGAAAAGAATAGTTATTTTCCAAAATGACAAGTTTCTTCTGGGTTCTTTGGGAAACAAGGAGAAATAAACAGAACTCCCCACATGGAGTCTCAGATTCTTGAAGCTTTTATCATTGATGGAGACTTTCAAAAAAAGATGTTTCTCTGGAATTTTGCTTAATGAATTCTTCATATAAAGTTCTGAAAGATAAAGAGAATGAGAGCCTCTCTGGTTTTGGTGAGGAGATAAGCCAGGATTCAGTGGTAGGAAGCAGACATAAACAGCGGTCTCAGATACAGCAGTCCCAGCCACTAGCCCCAGACATACCTGGCCCTGGGTGGAGGTAACATCGCTATGGTCGCTTTAGATACCAGAGCAGAGGCCAAACAGCAGAGGCCACTGAATTCCAGTTCTTTCTTGATGGTACTCCCTAAGGAATCTTAAATAACTTTGATTCATTAACCAAAATGTTATTAAGGTATATGGGTAATCTAACTTGTTTTAAATTAGAACAAAGGACTTTTTTTTTTTTGCAAGAATAAAGTTTTCTTTGAGATTTTTATTTCTAGGCTTTAAGCAGAAAGGCTTTCAACTGAAACAATTATTGTATATATACTGCTCTACACACATTACAGTCTTGCTCCAGCAGAGAACTATTTTTTCCAAAAGAACTGAATATGAAAGTAAAACATGTTTTTAAAAATTTTAAATTGCCTTTATAATTATAACATTTTATAGTTATTGCAACTCTATAGGCTAATCAGAGCCTAGAAGGAGTGTGTTGTAATCTCAGTTCTGCCACCAACATGTTGGACAGTCATAATAAATTGGAAAATTGCTCTCTCCCTATTTTTCCCATGTATAAAACAAAAGATACAATAATTTGCTGTCTTACACTGAGAAATAGCTGAGAAAATTACTTTCAAGCATTTTAACTTGTATAAAATCCTACCATAGTCTTCAAAAATCATTTTTGGTTTATTTTTCATAAGAAAGTGACATACATTCCAATAGAATTGTTCTTAATGTACGGAAGTATAGAAACTAAAATAAAGATTTTTTGTAATACCGTTACCCTCAAAAGGCTCATCCTGGATTGGAGTTCACAGACAGACTCTAAAGGATACATAGTGACTTTTATTCTTTAGGCAAGTTTTAGGTGTATTAACCTTGCAAGAGTTGATAGCTTTCATTGTGCACTCAAGGAAACATCTGACTCCCCAAAAGTTAAGACCCACTCCCCACACAGAGGTAACCTCTGTTGTTATTCTGTTATATTCACCTCCATTCTCTTCAATGCACACACATACATGTACATATACACAAATATTTATTACAAAATATGCATTATGCCAAATATAGTGTTATAAACATTAGATGTTAGGAATTTTGTCCTGTATCATTTTATTCTAAAAATGGTTTAATGTCTGCTTTGTATTTAACTACATGAATATCTTATGACTATTTTAATTGGTTCCCTTTTTTTGAACTTTTAGAATATTTACATTTGGTTATTATAAAGTTTTATTAACTTCTATTCATATAAATATTTGCATATACCTCTTTGTAGTTGTTTAACATGATTGTCTAAAAGTTGCTTCTTTGATCATTTCTAACAATATGGTTTCCATTTATTGGCTTTTCTAGGTTATTCCACTGAAATACAGATAGCTCATTCTGAAGAATAGAACCTTTTAGAAGCTTATTTTCTTAGAAAATATCTTTAAATCAAACATGGCTGATCAGTTTATATATTATTTACTGAAACAACAAGTTTAATAATTACAAAAATGTACTCATTGTTTGATTTTTCCAGTCTTTGCTGTTTTTAGTCTGTGAGGATTGCTTTAACGATTTTTCCAATCATGGAAATGTAACATTAGAAGGAAGTCAAAATGATCTGACTCCTCAGTTTTTAATCTTAATTATCTGCAGGTATAGCATGTTCTTCAAGTAAAATTCACTAAAGGGGTCATTTGCCACATCATGAATTTAAAAATAATATTAAAATAAAAGTCCATTTTTTTCTCTGTCTCTTCTATGAAACAAAATTGAATTAAATCGCAATACAGCAACACATTTTCTGTCAACCATATTTCTCTTGGTATAAGAGAAAACTGCTTTTGGTGAGTTTCCAGCTTGAATATATTTGTCAGTACCTGCCCCAAAGACAACTCTCATTCATTTCTTATTTATTTATTAGTTTCTCCTATCAGGGTTACCTTGGCAGTCTTTTTGACCTTTCCAGGACTTGTGGATTATCCATTTCTTAGTAAGCAATTTTTCACTGGCAACCAGCATATTTCATTTATGAAATGACCTTTCCAATTCTGCTTTTTAAATTTTTAAAGACATATTTCCAATAGTTGCTTCATTCTTCACAAAACCAAGTATGGTTCAAGATTTTGTAATTTCTATACCACAGCGAGAAAGTATTGCTTGCCTTCTTAAAAACATTGAGCTGGAATTGTGAACAATTGGTCTGTAATCTGTTTATTTCTTTGGAAGTTATTTAATGTTTTTATTTTGTTTTACCAATGTGTGATTCTAGTTGCCTGTAGGTTTTTTGGCTTAGTAGATTCTGCCATCACCTCAGAGTTATTGCATCCCAGACCAATAGAGGACAAACTGTTACTCTCTTCTACTTTTCTGTATCCCCTAGTTTAATTACTGGGTTTCCAGTCTCTCGGGCTAGAAACCTTAGCTTCTCTTTTATCTCTGGATTTGATGATCCCATGCCCCATATTTTCAGAATGTTTAAAATTATTTCTGTTTTCCCGTGTACTCTATAAAGTCTGAGAAATGCCAGAAATGTGATGTTCTTTCCAATTTCTGATTTTATATCCTTTAGTTACATGTGGGCATGTAAATCTTTGGAAAGACCTTGTATGATCCCAATTTTTGGTTAAGATAAAATTATAACTAACCCTACATAGTGTCTGTCACCAAAGTTGCCTTTCTAAAAATATCTTTCAATTTCAATTCTCAATGCTGTCTTTCCTCATCACATGCCAGGAATATGCCAAAGCCTCCCAGATGGTCTCCTTGCCACCAATAGATTCATCTTCCAATCCTTCTTTTATAATACTTTCCAACTAATCATTTGATAGGACTACTCAAGTCATGTTTTTCCCTCTCAGAAATAATAACTATTGTTTTCTGTTATGGTTTTGAATAATGGCCCCATGAGTCCTAGGGTTCTGTTCTGGTGCCTCAGGAAACATTATGTGAGAGAGATGGTTAAGCTACTGGATTCTGCCCAAATTCTGCTGCAGTCAGAATGGCTTCATTTTTATTAGAACAACAATAGCTACTGGGGTTTGTTGCTAATACACACATTGTGAGATAGATAGATAGATAGATAGATAGATAGATAGATAGATAGACAGACAGACAGACAGACAGACAGACAGTGCTCGCCTCAGCAGCACATATACTAAAATCGGAATGATAGACAGTTAGACAGATAGATGATAGATTTACTATCATTTTCAGCTGTAAGCTAATTATGATGAAAGAAGAGTAACCTTTACTCTTGCTACTAGACAATATGCAATGTACACCTATTATCTGCCTCACCAATAAATACCAAACATATGCTTTATTCATTAAATACATATTGAATAAACAAACTAATATTTCTCTAAGTCCTACAAAGAAGATATATTATCTCATTTTGGTACTATGGACAGAAACTTAAGAAAGTGAATTTAAACTGAGTTCTACCTTATCTAGAAGACTCATATCTTTCCTGGGCCAGGCTAATGGAGGCAGAGGACAACGGCATAGGAAGCTTCCTGTTTCTTTCCAGATTTTAGGCCTTTTCTTAGGCACCAATCTCCCCATGTTCTCTTATTTTATTTTGCTGCAGATCCCAGACTCTTTGTATATTTTCCTTACCTTTAGTAGTTGGAGAGGTTACCTTTAGTATTTGAAATGTGTCCCCTCTCAAGGCTGTCTGTGAAATGGAATGTGGTTTTTCTGGCTTCTCACTTTCCTCAGGCCCATTTCCTTTTAAAGTTTTGTTGCTGATTACTGAGAAGAAATAGAAGTTAACACATGAACAAAATGGAAAAATTAAAAAATATTTAATTTTACAAATTCCTTTAGTCTTGATGACCACTAATCCAAAGCACTCAAATGCCTCTGAATTGGGTCATTAAGTCCCACACAGTTTCTGTCTTTCAATATTAGGCTTTTGTGTTTGGTGTTCACCAAGGCTCTACTTCTCCACTTCAGTAAGGATTTGGTATCTTTACCTCTGTGATGGCACCTTTTCCCAACTGGAGGGTGCGATCAAAAGAGAACATTTGATGTCGTATATTTTTCTAAAGTTTTAGACTGTGCACTAAACAATTTCAGTCACTGGGAGATCCAGGAGTCTAACCCTAGGTCTCACCAAACTCATTTACTGCTGTGTTGGATACAATTTGACTTAATGTTTTCCCAAGAGGCTGTGATTCAAAACATACTGGGAAAACTTGGAGCATTTGTCTTACGTTAGCAGGTGCAGTACTGTAATTTATGAAAGATTTAGGCATCTTATGATCTGTTTATACAGTGTGCAGAGTGCTTAAAATTTACTATATAAATAATATAAAAATATACACATCAAAGTTTCCTTCCAATGATAATTATGAATTTTTTGGGTAAGCTGAGGACATGGATATAAAAATAATTTTTTAACCATTTGATAATCACATTTTGTATATACGTGTGTATTCTTGTATATTTTGTTCATATATCTATCATACACTTAGTTATATTTCATTTCTTGGTTTAAATGCCTATCTCTTCATTAATTTTAAAATCAGGAAGACCTGGGATAGATTCCTACATCTGCTATTAACATAAGCCTTTGTTCTTACATCTGCAATAGATATAATTTTACTTACCCCACATAAACTGTGTAAAGACTAAGTGTAATAAATTTAGTGCATACAAATTCTTAAATCAGTACCTGCACATTTAATATTCACTTGATACTCATTGATTGAAAAACAAATGCTGACATATTAATGGCATAGGGATGTTGTCTTGTACTTTATTTGCTTCACATATAGCAAAGCAAACAATATTATAGGATCTTCATTTAAGAGTTAGAAATGAATATTTTGGGACATGGAATAGATAAAAATGAAATTGGACTTAATGATAATGACTACATTATCACTTTTTCATAATTGTCAATGTATTTATTAATTAAAATTTAATGGTAGTAATGAATATTGTTTATGAGTAGTGGCAGAATTAAATTTCAAAAATCAGTTAATCTAATTACTTATACTCATTAGCAGAAGAAATTCAATAAAAATGCCGAGGATCAGATATTATTTGGAAATTGACCTGAACGTTGTACATGAATTTTATTTCAGTAGGTAAGCCAAAGAGGTCATGAAGATGACTTTTGATAAAATACTTTTCTGTTTCTTTCTGATATGTGCCAGAGGAAGGCAAATGAACAAATAAATTATACACTGATCTTTTCTTTAAATTATAAGTTAATAATGAAGTTAGGCTTTCTTAATTTTTTTTCTTATTTTTATAGCCATGTTTTCTAAGAGTGATTTCAGAAATCTTTGACTGGTAATACAGTTAGCTTCATTTAGTGGAAATATATTTTTACAAAATAGATAGATTTTACTTAATGCAGCTTAGGGATATGAAGAGAACACAGGTCCTAGTTATAAATGTTTTCATTACCTTACTGGGTAACCTTCACCAAGACATCTTCTCATTTCCCCAGTGTAAAGTCAGGGGCTTGTGCCAGGTGAGTTTTAAGTTTTCTTTCAGTTCAGATATTCTCTGATGCTAAGTTACCTGCAGAGCAAGCAACTCAGGTGTAGGAAAGATTGTAATGATGATGATGATCATGAGCATGACAATGGATACCTTCTATTGAGCACTTATTTTGTGCTATACACTGTGTTAAGTGTAGACATGTGTGCAGCATGCCTTCATTTGAATCATCTGAGTATATATCTCCAAGGTGATCCTGAAATTAAGCTGGTAACTATAGCCATCCTCCTGTCTTTCTAAAAATTCACATTTTCCACTTTCACTAGAAATGTGTTTTTAATCTAAATGCAAAGAGGATTATAATAATTTAGGCTGTCTCTGGAAGAGTTAATGAATAATGGTTTCAGAGTTCCTCTGCAGATGCCTCACTGAAACAGCCAGGAGGAGGACTATAGATTGGACAAATGGATTATTTTCAGGAATTTGTTTCCTTGCAGCTCTTTCCTTAATGTGGCCTTGGGCAAAACGCTTCATTTTTGTCTTTGTTCTGAAATTACAATATAGTGCAGATATTTTTCCCTCCGATTTGATTCTGTGACTGAATGCTCAAGAATTAATGTGGGAGTTAGAAGTTTCCAATAATAGGCATATGTTACCATAGACACGTCCTTTAAGTATGTCAGCGGTACATTATATCAGCAGCACATTACTGAAAGCCTCTCAAAAAGTTGTATTTTATGAGATCCTGAAATTATTTAGTTGTGAAAGATGGACATTTAACTTTTCACTGAGAAATGATCCTGCAATGCTCTTATAGAGTCTTGTGGCATATTAGTGTGAGAGCCATTGCAATTTTCTCTAGAGAATATTTAGAAGGTAAGGGATAAAAGATAATGAGTCTCTCTACTTCAAGATAGTCTTATGGGTTTGTTAAAGATGAGAAATTGATAAGGCAATTTTAGTTGAAATACATTATTTTTACCCCTCCTCTTTGCATTTTTGGGGAAATCAGTTATCGGCTGCTAGAATACTTAGCTTTGAATTCCCAGCATTAACGAAAGAAATAAAAGTATCTTCAGCTAGCTTTCCAACATTCTTTCAACTTGTTATCACTACTACTGCTATTTCTTTTGCCATATGATAAGGAGTATTGAAACAGATGACTCTAAGATATTTTTGTAAAGGAAATTCTGTGGATTAAAGGAGAGAATATTTGGTGAGCACATCCTGTGTGCCTTGCACTGGGCTAAGCAGTATGGGTATTTCTTGTCAAATCTTTATTGAAATGCTTGCCTGGCACTATGCCTCGGACATAAACACAGCAATGAAAAGACAAGGCTTCTGCAGTCAATAAGCCTCACATAAGATTTCAGGTGATCTTCATAGTGAACATGTAAATCTGATATTTTAATATCTTTCTTTTTTAATATTAGGGAACTGAGAGTGAGGAAAGCTAAGTAATTGGTGTAAGGTTACCCACCTAATAACAGGTGGAATAGAAATTTGAGTCACAATCTTTCTGATAGCGTTTCACTATATCACAGTGTTTCACTGTATCACACAGTCCTTTAACACCTAGTGTGCTCATGGCAATAGAAAAGTCCAACAGCTTGGGTTCAAGTCTGGCTCTATCTCTACGACCTGTGTAATCTGGAGCAAGTTATTCTGTCTTGTGGAGTTTCAGTTTTCTATGAAATCAAGACAATAATATGCTATCCATAAATGGTACTTAAAGACTGTGTGAGATGAATATTTTAAAGCACCTTGTATGTGCTTAGCACATTGTGGGGCCTGGGCAGTTGCCATTGCCATTGTGAGGGTTAATAATCGAAGTAGGAAGTGTAAATTCTTGTTCTCAATTTGTTTGTTCATTTGTTTCCTCCATCTCAAGCTTACAGCACCCTTGTCAGTGGCAGAGGCTCCTAGAGCGGAGATAGCAGTGGGAGTGGGGCTGGGGTGTGGCTGAGGAGGGATTATTTGGACATAAGTGTTTTAGGAGGAAGTGATTGGGAAGTAGGCTGGGCATGAGCTGGGTATGGGCAGGACTACTTTCTTCAGTTTCATCTACAGACCCTTTACTCTTGTCTGTCATTATACTTATGCTTTCATTTGCACAGTGCTTGAAAAACTGCCTTTAAGTGAAAGTTGCTTGGGTCAGGGAGCATACTTAGAGATTTTCCAGTTTTATTTTATTAACATTTATGTCCTTATCATTTAACGGTATTTTTGGCACATGACGGGAGTTTCATAGATGATGGTGAATGGATGAATGAACTAACAAATAAGTGATTACAAAGTATCTTAGTGAATAGGTGTATATACATACACATGCACACACATATACAATTCTTAGGATATTATTTAAAGGTAGGGACAGTACCTAAGCAAAATCCAGAACTAAAAGTGAATTGGATACAGGAGAAAGGTTGGGCCTATATGCAGGGTCATGGTTGCATGCTGAGACTCAGGCATTGAGCTGAGTTGATCACTCTGCTTTGTATGTGTACCATGCATTTTTGCTACAAATAGTTGTCATAATAAGACAGGGAGGTGGCGTAGGGCAGGCATGAGCTACACTGGTGTGATATCCTGTGAATTTTTACCTTCCTCTAGTATCAATTATACATTCAATTCAAAGACCCATACCGAAAATTCCGAGCTTGTGCAGATCATGTGATGGGCACCAACCAAGTAGAAGACCAATGAAGTCCTATATAAAGGCTTTACTCACCTCTAGGCAATTAAGGAGGCATGACGCCTGAGCCTACTCCACACACTGTTGCCCAAAGTACCATTTCAGTGTATCTTTCACCAAAAGTACAGAGCAGATTCTCAACAGGGGAAACGCTGCTTTATAAATATTGAATGTGCTAGTTATATCTGACCTGAAAGGAACCTCAACTTGTTAGAGGACTGTATTTATCAGCCCAGAGCTCCAGTGTATTATGCATCAGGGGCTCTGCAAAGTTTGGTGAACAATGAAAAAACCTTAAAAATGTTTTCATTGTCCTAGTCACTATTGTCGCTGTCATCATCACCATCATCATAATCATCATCACCATCATCATCAAAAATCAGTGCTTACTATAAGACTTTATTTTCTCGGAGTGAAAAGGAAAGACAATGGATGAAGAAATGAAGCTTATGTCCTTTAAAGAGATGTTAATTGGGAGGCCGACGTGGGCGGATTGCTTGAGCTCAGGAGTTTGAGACAAGCCTGAGCAACATGGTAAAACCCCATCACGACTACAAATACAAAAGAAATTAGCCAGGTATGGCAGTGTGCACCTGTAGTTCCAGCTACTCAAGAGGCTTAGTTAGGAGAATCGCTTGAACCCGGGAGGTGGAGGTTGCAGTGAGCCAAGATCGAACCACTGCACTCCAGCCTGGGTGGCAGAGCGAGTGTCTGTCTCAAGAAAGAAAGAGAGAGAAAGAGAGAGAGAGAGAGAAGAAGAGAGAGAGAGAAAGAAAGGTAGGTTAACAGATTTTACATTTTGTTAGAGAAATAAATGAAAGAATTATATTCAAATATAAAAGGAGTTGGAATTTAGAGAAAATTGTTTATTTCTGTGTAAAGAGGAAAAACTAACATTAAATATTCCTTTAAATTTATGGAGGTTACAAGATTTGGAGTATACCAGGATAATTCATGATATGTAGGACCCAAGGGGATGACCTTTCACCTTTATAGATGAATAAAAGACACCATGAGGAATACAAAGAACATGCGTTCAGTAGAATTGGGTTCAAATCCCCACTTTGCCACTCGCTCACCAGGTCCTTAGACAAGCTGTTTTCTTTCTCTAAGTTTAGTGTCTTCATCTGTAAAGTATGGACAGTAATATTTTTCTCATTTTTAAATCTTATTTTTAAAATGCGATGGTATATGCAAAATACCTTGCAAAGACCTAGAGCATAGTAGATACTCACTAAGTGGTAATTGTTATTCTTTCCCCTTGAAATTACTTCAGAATTATCACTCCCATAGAACCAATCTTTCAACTCACTAATTTCTAAGACTTTACTTAACCAGTCTCTTTTTCCTCATTGTCTATGTACATTTCCATCTTTTCTTTTGTTCTGTATTTGTCCCACAGCCAAGAAAACATCCAACTCACAGCTTTCCGTATATACAAGGTTGACCATTTCTTTCACATGTAAATCAAGTTCCCCTTTTCTGTGACCCTTTGTGACTAATTAATATTATAGTCACAGTTAAATATGTGATTAATTAATATTGTGATCTCCCTCCTCTGAACATCAATATGATATATTATATTTACCTCTTATTTATACCACTTTACTACAGGTCTTATAATTATTTCATTGTATTTTATTTTTTAAAACTAACTTGGTACCAGGCACAGTGCTAAGCTTTAGCGATCTGCAGATGAAAAAGACTCTGGTCTTGTACCCAGTAAGTCATAGTGCTCTTGACGAAACAGATACAAAGACAAATAACTGCAAGCAAGTGTAAATACTCTAGAAGGTGTTCTCCATGTACTGTAGATGCATGTCCTTTCACCCAATTAAAACAGGGAAGGGGATCTGTTTTATATTTTCCCTCTATACACCTCCTGAGCCCTTAGTACATTCATTGTAGAGTTGAAGATTAAGTAATTATTATACATTCATTGCCTTGAATCATTCTGTGGAGAGTATTAATGTTATAGAGCATTTTTAGATGTCTGAATGGAATTATTACCCAAAAGCAATCACTATTAAGATTCCGTATGAAGCCTCCAAGGCCACGGAAATCTTAGAAATAGAAATAGACCCTTGATTCACAAATGAAGCAAAATTTCCTGAGCATTTAAGCAAAGTCAGCTATATATAATCTTGGTGGGAAGCCTCTCTGATGAGCTAGCCTCAGCAGCAAGAGCCAGATATAGGCAGGTGCCTACTTGTAGTGCTGTCCATAGGACCCAGATGTCAAACATTAAACTCAAGTCTAAGAAGTGTGTTGTGGTCAAACTGAAATTCAACTTATGTTTATTGTCATGCAAAGTTTTTCTGGAGACCAGTGCTTGAAGCTTGGGTCTGTGGTCAGCTGTGGAGAACCATCGATGTCTTTTAGGAATTGTCAGAGTTTGTAATGAGTAAGTATATCTCTGCAACTAAGATTACTTTTATTCTACAGAGGCCTAGATATTGGCCACTGAAATTCTGTAGGCTAGGCAGGGCCATGTAATGATGCTTGGATTGGACAGCCAGCAGAAGTCCCAGAAGAGTACTCCCATCAGAGTTTACTCTGTTACATCACTCTGGTGTTTTATTGATGTGGAATTTCTAATTCCTCTAAGACACATCTGTGTCTTTCTGGCTGTGTACTGAGCTAACTTTGGGGACTGGAAATAATGGTGATTGAAAGATCACAGCTTATTAGCTTAATGTTTACTTAGCCTTTTACTGGAGCCAAGCACAAACAACCCAGAGGCAAATTTGGAAGCCCTATGTTCCAAGAAAGAGTTTTTGACCAAGGAGCTAAATAAATACTGTGGGTTCATATGGGATGCTACAGTCAGCAAATGCTATTACATAACCACAGAGCTGGTCTTCCATGTAAGCTGTAGAAGTGCTTTCCAATAGAATCTAATTTGAGGACTTTCTCACTACTCTTTCTCCCTAGAATTTTTGGTCCTGTGGATCCTTTGGCTAACAAACTTGGGCTTGGGAATTGAGAACTGGAATTTACCAGGGTGGAGCAGGGAATATATATGAATAAAGGGCCGGTAAAAATGATCTGGCATGTACCAAATGCATAATTTTCCCAAAGAACAGTCCTAATATTAATAACTACTAACACAATAGGTACATTCTATGCTTCAAAAACAGTATTAAACAATTAAAAAAATTTTTTTTCATTTATTCTTGTAACACACTCAGAAGTAAGGATAGTATTAGTATCCCACCGTCACACATCTTCTATGTAGCCACCTGGGACTTAAACACTGATCTGTCTCATTTCAAAGACTAATACACTGAGTCTCCTTATGCACAAGTGTGTTGTTCCAGTTTATGCCTCCACTTAGGAAACTAAAGCACCAAACCAGTGTATATAGTATCTTTTGTTAGCATGTGGCTTTCCAGAATTGCACAGACAAAGCAATCATCCCATGACAATGGTGAGAGATGATCCACATCAGTCTTCATGGCTGATCTTTGCTCTTTTTTTTTGAAAAATGTACATGTTCATTCACTGAGGTAGAGAATACCAATTTTCTGCCAGTCCTTGTGCTAGATGCAAGGGACTCTTCTGATGTGGGCAGATAGATTTGTAAACAACTCAATGTAATGAATGGATGAAACATTTTGAGAGCACAGAGGAGGAAGTAACCCATTTTTGCCTGAGAGGGTGAGGAAAACTTCAAAGAGGAGGTGGCATTTGAGTTAGGCCTCAAAAAAATTGGCCTCTGCCTTCTAGGCAGAGAATCAACTCAAAATAAAGCTATATGAGGTGGCCCTATATAAATTACTGAAGGATGAACCATTAAAGTGTTCTTTTGTTTTCTAAAACACTACTTTATTTTTAAATATCACATATCATGTGGACTAAATTATAAATAGATGCTAATAAAATTAATGAGGTAAGAAAATGAAAGCAATTTATAACCATGTAGTGATAATTAACAATCATGTAATGATATAGCAAAATATACTGAGGCAGTGTGGTATAGTATTGAGGTAATATAGTGTAATGGTTAAGAGCACAGATTTTGGAGTGAGGAAGTCTCTGTTTGAGTCCTGTCCTATGTGAATCTGGGCAGGTACTTAACCATTTTATCTTTATGTTCATCATCTGTCAAATCAAAATTATAATTGTATCTCTCCCTTAAGGTTGTTGTAAGGGTAAGATTGGTTAATTCATATTGATTAGGACAGTTTTGGCATAAAATGGTCATTCAACTAATGTTGATTTACAATATATTTGGAAGAGGACAATGAATATATGAACTTCACTACAAATATATACGAAAAGATTCCTTATTTCCTTGAGCCACTGATTTGAAAATGCAACTGATTTTAGATATTTACCTCTCTGAAGACTACTGTATTTTAAACTTTCAGGGAAATAAAACCAAATATTTTGAAGTTTAATTATTTGAGAATCATATGCTTCACATGGTAGCATGTTTTCTGTGACCTTGGGGAGGTCAAATGACCTTGGGGAGGTCAAATAACATATCTAACTCTCATTTTTTAATCTATTTGTTGGACAAATTGTTCTATAATTTAACTTTTAGGCTAAGATATTATGATTCTTTGCATTATATTTCTTCCTTTGCTGTATATGTAATGCCTTTAGGAGCAGAGGGCAAAGGCTACTATTTTCATTTTACAAATAAACAACAAAAACACAGAAAAGCCAAAGTATGTCCTAGAAAGTTTAAGACAGTTGCAATATTCTGACATAGGCTTAGCATGTGATGTTGATCAAGACTCATTGTGTTGTAGGGAAATGATGATGGGTGTTCATTTGTAGCCAACTTAGGCTCAAATATGACCTGGTTCAAATCTGAACTGTTTACTTCTCTAGTGGCTGAACTGTGAATAATTTACATATACCAAATGTAAAAACATGCTAAACAGGCTAACAATGCCAATGTAATGTTTAGGATAGATCCTCTCCAAGTATGAGCTTAGTTCTTCTTTTTTTTTTTCAATTTGGTATTGCCTCTCTCACGAAAACCTCATTATTTGAGCTTTCATACAAACATTCCCCGAACGTTGACTTTTAGAAATATTGTTCAGTTTTTTGCTTTGCTTGAGTTATTGCCAGAATCAAAGAGACCTCAATTGAAGTGTCTGGGACTGTAAAATTATTTATCAGTTAGAACAGGAAGAACTATGCTGATAAATGGAGACAGGTGGGATTTAGAGCTGTCTGAAATCATAAAACCACAGGCTGATACCTGGCTGGGTGGTCAGGGCTTTCCTTGCCAGCCCTTATTCTGCTGGAAACATTTTGTGCTTTCCATTCTCTGTTAAGCCTTCTACGACTGTGCTGTTTTGAAACCTCAGAATTCGATTTCAGGTGTTGTCCCAATGTATGCTTCCACCAAGGTCAAATAATATGTCTTTTACCAATTGTTAAACCAAATATAAATTAATAGATAGAATGTAGCCATTTATAAGTTATTTTCTCATCAATATTTAAAAAATATTTGGCATGTGGTATCTCGACGGGCTAGTAGAGTGCTGGAAGATGACCAAACAAATATGGAAGTGGAAAATATTTACAAATTCCAAAGACAAGTTCAGTGAGGCAGCATCATTCATTGAGAAAGCACAGGATATTTATATCTGTGATTCTTTTTGTCCACGTGTATCATATTCTTATTTTCTGCTGGTGATTTTGTTTAATCTGCTTTATGAAATTAAACATATTAATAATAGTTTTCTGAGTGTTCTGTTCTCTGAACAACTTTGAGAAGTACTGTTGTACTGCATGAAGACTAAAGTCCTCTGTTTGGAACAGTTAATTTATTCTAATTTGTTGAGAGGCTACAAAATGTGATTAAGAGCACAAATTCTGAGGTCCAGCTATGAGATTTCCAGCTCTGCCACTTACTGACCATGTAATCTTGGGCCAGTTACTTAACATATCTTGGCCAAAGGTTTCTCATCTGTAAATAAGAACAATAAATCCAACTGCATAGGTTTGTTTTGAAGATTAAATATGCTGTAACTTGTCAATTACTTAAAAGAATGACTGACACAGAATAAAAACTTAGAACTTTTATTATTGAGCACGGTTATGGACGACACTTTGGGTAAAACGCTGCAATGTAAAAGAGTAATACTCTTCCCTAAAGGAGTGCAATCTAGAGCAGAGGTCTGCAAACTACAGTTCATAGGCCAAATCTGGCCTTCCATTTGTTTTTGTAAAGAAAGTTTTGTTGAAACACAGTAATTTCTATTCATTTACATATTATCTGTGATTGTTGTCATGCTTCAAGGGTAGTGTAGGTTAATTGTGATGGGTCATCTGGCTCACAAAACCAAAAATATTTACTAACTGGTCTTTACAGAAAATGTTGCTTGTCGAGTATAGAAGAGACATATGAATGAATAAATTTTTATGCAGTGTGGTATATAGGCTTAGCACAGTTCCTAACACATGCTTATCAATTGTGTGCCCTGTGCCCGATTATAGTCTAAGTGAAGATACAGAATAAAACAGACAAGAAAATCTCAATCCATATGGAATTAGAAGCCTAATATGGAGACTGTCTAGACAATACATGAGAAAATGACTGAAGCATCACAAAGGTTAAGGTGGCACCGGGGTGTATGGAGTATGACTACACCAGTGTCCAGTGGGGTTATGACTACCTGTAATTAGGTTCCTCCAAAATCTATTCAATCTGAATTCCTGTCAATAACCTCTGCTCAATAAAACCTATCCATTTATTACCAACCTTAGTGTGTAATAGGCTGCTAACGCAGTCTTGCCTGGAGTAAGTGCTTAATAAAGATTTACTGAGTGAGTAAAAGGAATATCATCTATTGTATTATTTACTCTGGATGGATTCCTCACTACTTTCCTTGATTCTACACATTCTTTAATGTCCAGGTGAGATTTATTTTTTATCCTTTAAGATGTCTCCCTTGACTGTTGTTCCTTGATCTCCCCATTCTTGAAACTCATATTGCTATTTTATCACAGAGAGATACTGTGTTGTGACTCAGTTGGTGAAAGCATCTAGACAGTAAAAAGAGGAGAGGCCAATCCAGAGGTCCAGGTGAGACTTGAGCTTTTTCTTATAGGAAGGGCAGGCTTAAGGTAGGTAGAGATTTGCAAATAAGAGCTATAAAGGGCACTAAAGACTCACAGTGACCAAGACTGACAAAAATTCCAATCCTAATAGTGAGAGGAAAAGCAAGAAAATCAAGTGGAAAGGGAAATATGATAATAGTTTATACAGGATATATGTAAAGAGAGGCATGATAGAAAAGGGTGTTCATGGAAGAGAGAACAATATATGCTAAGGCCCAGAGGTGAGATAAAATTTGGTACAATTGAGGAACTTGAAGCATTTCAACTGCCTGGAACAAAGCATTGCAGAAGGGCAGTGGTGAGAAATAAGGCTGTATTGGACAACAAGGGAAAGCCTTGTAGGCTATAGAAATAAGAATGCATTGAAGGACTTTAAGCAAAGGAATGGTATGATTAGTTTTGCATCCTAGAGATATCATATTATGTGCAATATGAACAGTAAAGTAGGATGAAGCATGAATATAGGAAGAACACCATATGCCAGGTACAAATTTATATTATCCCACTTAATATTCACAACTGCCCTGCAAATTAGAGATAATTATGTTTATTTTATTGATGAGGGGAATAAGATTTCAAGAGATAACGTAAACTACCCATAGTTACAAAGCTAAAAATGTAGAGGAGCTGGAATTAAGTTTCTCAAGATGAATAGCTATGGCTTACCCCCAGTGTCTCCTGCAGCATGGCCTAGTGGGGAAAGGATGGGAAGGAGTTGGCCAGGTAAAGACAGAGGGAAGAGCATTCTAGGCTGAGACAACTACATTTGAAAAAATAGAAATATGAGAATTGATTGCACATCCATAGAACTTCATGTTTGACTGTGTCATTGTGTTTTATCAGAAGATATGGCTGGAGAAATAATGTCATAATAAAATAACCCAAGACCCAGTTAGCATTTGGATATTATCCAACAGCTGACCAGGAACTACAGAAACACCCCCATCACACCTCAGAAAATGACATGAACAGATTTTAATTACCTCTTGGTTCAAAGAAGTAATTGTAGAGGCAATGTAAAGACGTAAAGATGGGTGTAAGACCATAGCCAGGATGATCACTGTGATATTATTATAATGGACCAGGTTTAAAAAAATGAAGAGCTAAGCTAAGGTAGTGGCAGGAGAGATGAACAGGTGGGAAAGATTTCATGAAACCTAACTTACAAAGTGTAATGAATAAGTAGAGATGAACCTCCTGGAACTGAAAGCACTTTGAAAACTGGAAGGAAATAATGTTGTAAAGGCTAAGAAGGTTCAGCTCCTGGAAAACCTTGGAGACTAGTGACTTTAAATTTGGAATTGGTTGTAAGGAATAATGGAAAAGACATCTTTAGGTCTGAATTGGTTTTAAGTTATAGGAACAGATTTTTAAAACCCTCAATGTACCCTTTCAGCCATATAGTTCTGGGACTGTTAACACATAAACATAAAATCATGTGGTTGATAAGGACCTTAAAAATTATATTCTTTTTTTTAATCTCTATTCTCAACCTTCACTATTTACTTTACATATAAGCACATTAAAGATGGAGGCCTAGCCACAAATTCCTGAATATGTCCAGTCTTTTTTTTTTTTTTTTAAATATTACGCTGCAGCACCTCACTCTTGTTGAAGTTTAGAATTAAATGAAGTTCTTGTTTTAATCTTAAGGACTGAGAAAAAGGTCGTGCTAATGGAGGGGCCCATTAGAGGCAGTGACTTACTTTACTTCTTAGATTTGTTTTGCATGTTTAATGACTGATACAAAGTACAATGGGGGAAGAAGTAAGCATAATTGGACTTGTACCCTGAGAGATAAGAAAAAGCATTTAATTGTTACATTGTTTCTTCCAAAAGGACACATTATAAGCTTTTTAAGGTTACCACCTGTGAATAAGGACTTCTCCAGAAAATGTATAATTATGCAGTTTCCTAAATCCACATAGTCAATGACTGGTTTCCTAATAAATGAAACTCAGTCAAGCATTTTCAAAACATGGAGCAATAGTATTAACTCTTAACATTTTAAGTGCAGTAAGAAAAAGAGTGAATTTTAGTGTATATTACTTTAATGCCTATATATATTTCAGACAGATCTGCATATGTTTATGCATTCTTTAAAATGAGCCACATATAGTTTTGCTTATCTTTTATGTGGTCCTGGATACGCAAACTAAAATAATCACAAATTCCTATAAATATTTTATATACATCTATATCTATATATATTTATATCTGTATCTGTATCTCTCTTTCAAAGCCATACTCATACATATGAGGACTTAATGTAGTTAAATTTTAATGCTGGTCAGTATTTATAAAAGAGAAGAATAACAAATCAAATATTTTATTTCTGTTTATTCTCTGGTCTTAATAATTAGGTTCTACCCTGATTACAAACGTATATCAAGTGTTTACTACTCCTTATAAAGTATTATAAAATGATTGCTATTATCCTAAATTTAAGCATGCATTCTCAATTATGAAGTTCATATTTTTAACACAGTGTATCATGAATTTATAAAAACTTCATGTCTCATCTTTAAGATGAAGACAGTTCTTCCCATATAGGGTGGTTGTAAAGGTAAGAGTAATGCTTAAAAAAATCTCTTGGCATGGTTTCTAGCATATTATGAGACATTCTAAATGCTATGGGGACTTGTAGTGTAAATAGAAACACTTCTGTTTTTTAAAGTGTCAGTCATTCCCTGTCAGCCTATGCAAGTTTCAATGCAGATGTGCTTCTGGCAAAATTAAACTGACCAGCAAGCCATATTCATTGCTTAGCTGTCCCTTAGGCTTTCCCTGCCCTAATGGAAATGGAGAGTTCATTTTATCTGGTAGAGTCTACTTTAAATACTATGTGGAACAAAGCAAGGTAAAAATAGATTTAAAGTAAATAATCAAATATGTGAAGGAGCATTGTCTCATGGTTACTAACTCCATTGTTTCTCAGTAATATGCAGTTTAGATTTTTTTTCCAACCAAATTCTCCTTGGAATTCATATTATATAGACCTAGCTTTGGGGTCATACTTGTACATTATACTCATAGATATCCACAGATAGGCATATAGGCTTGTGGAAGGGGTGTGTGTGTGCGTGCACGTGTGCACGTGGCGTGTGTGTGTGTGTTTGTGCATGTCTCTGTGCTTATTACTATATGCAAGGGAACAAGAGAAAAGGAGCAAAAACAGAGAAACTGACTGTACACAAGAAGGAAGATATCTGTTTTGTTCAACCTACATAATCAATACCTAGTATAGTGTCTGGAACAAACGGCATTTTTAGGAGCTCAATAAATCTTTGTTAATGAATGCATATAGATTTATAAGTATTTAAAATGTAGCTGCATATGTGCATAAATATATTAAAATAGCCTTCTACTTTCAGGAAGTCTGTTTGTCATTCAGAATTTTTGTCACTGTATAAGTTAAGAGGAATAGATCTGTGTTATATCTATTTTCAAAAGATCCTTATTTTACTTTTCTAGTAATAAGACTGAAATAGCCATATTTTCTCTGACTGGGGCTTGGAATTAGATAACACCCACAGACAGCAAAAGATTTTTTTTTATTAATCTTCTCATAATTAGGAGTTGTTAGAACATTGAAAAAGCAGTATGAAATCTACCAGAAATCAGGCATATTCTTAGCACAGTGCAGATGCTCCAAACTTTAAAAATGTACAAGTATGAGTGACAGTTAAGCAGGTTGTACTCTAATTTGAGATTCAACTAAGTGTAAATAATTAGACTATATTAGTTGGAAGTATTTACTGAAATGTTTTTCAGTAGGACCCTCCTAAACATCATCTTTTCAATAACAACAGAAATAATAATCACAGTAACTATCAAATATGTACTATAAAGAGGTATCTGCTAGGAATTGCCCATACTCTGTCTCATTTAAATTGTACAGCAATCCTATGAAGTGGCTTTATTTTTCTTATTTTACACATGGAAACATTGAGGCTCAGAGAAATGATATAACTTTTCAAGGCCATGGTACTTATGCATGGTGGATCACAAGTCAATCAGGCATTCAAGGAATAAATATATATTTTGTACCTGTCAAGATCCAGATTAGGCTTATATTGGTAGGCAAAACAGAAATTGTTTCTAGTATCTTGAACCTTACAGATTTAAAACTAGGTGTTTCTGATTTCGAAGCCCTCGAACTATATTATTCTATTACAAAATATGCTATTCTTGAGGGAAAATCCATTCAGTTGCATAAACTGGGCATTTAGACTACAAAATTTCATATTTTCATTGGAAAACAGAGCATTTGAGATTAGCAAATTGAAGAATCCCTGCTTTCGGTTGACTCACTCCAGCCCTGCCCTTGCTTTGTTTGGTCGTGTCTTCTGTCTGCCACACTCTTCTACAGGTGGGCCATTGGGGCTTATCTCTGGATATACACAGTAGGTTGAAGAAAAGCAGACAGACAGCAAAGTGCTTTCAAAAAAGAAAAAGCAGCCAGAGAGAAGGTTATAGTCTGATCTAAACTCAAGAGTAGCTTACAGTGCAACAGAGAGAGAAAAAGGGAAATGGAAACAGAACAGAACAGAAGTTAGTCTGCTATGGGAAGGCCTTCCAGCAGCGTGGGAGAAGTATTTGCCATGGCAACTATTGCATCATCCTGCAGGGGTGGCAGGAATGCCTCAAGGGGAAAAGAGGACACCTCTTAAAATCCCATCTCCTGTTTACTAAAGCTGAAAATTCCATCAGAAAAACGCTGATACAAAAGGTAGAATACTTCTTTCCTAACCTGACAACTGATTTTATGATCAGATAGGAAGTTAGTTACCTAACAGCCCAGTTCACTTCTCTTTGTTACCTAGCATTGCTCTAGTACAAGTTATTTAATATGGGTTTGCCTGTTAATCCCATTGCCTAATGAATAAATTGCCTAAAATCAGAGTACCCATGGAATTTATTGTTCAAGCAAGGACACTTTTAAGAGTAAAAGTGAATAATATTAATTACACGGGGAGAACGGACAAAACCCAGAACTAACCCTGGTAAATTGAGACAAATGCTTATCCTAAAATATATCTCCACTTCCTGCAAATATTTGTGGAAGTAAATGAAGACCACTCAAATGTGAATAAGCAGAGGCTGTTTATTCAGAAATTTCTATATAGCAAAGGAGTCAACCACCATCACTTGAATCTGACACAGACTCAGAAGTGGGTAAGGGAGTAGGAAAGCATCATAGCAAGGGGTGTGGTGGGGGAAGGCTTCTAGTCTGTTCTGATTGGAGGTTGTTGGCATGGAGGAATTTGGAGGCAGCCTAACTATAAATGGGACATCCTATGTGATTAGTTAGCAGATAATATTTGTTCTTCTCTGGTTCTATGTTGGTACTATGGGCAAAAATTGGGGAAGCTGGGAGTCATTGACAAATCATCACCATTTTGAGCCAGTTGCTGCAGAGACAAAGATCTATTGGGAAGATCTACTGGGAAGAGGCAGTGGAGCAAGATGTCCAAATAGAGTTGTCCAGTGATTGCCCCCTACCCCTGCCAGTAGGAACAACACATTGACCAACTATTCACACAAGAATGCACCCTCATAAGAATCAAAAATCAGGTGACTAATTATAGTACCTGGTTTTAAAATCATATCAAGGAAAGAGGCACTAAAGAGGAAAGGAGACATCTTGAATTGCCAACATCATCCCTTGCCCATCCCCTGGCAGTGGCAGTGACCAGCCACATGATGCCTAGAGAGAATCTGTGTGCTTGGGAGACAGAGCAAAGTGATAGCTGGACTTGGCATTGGAAATCAGTGCTATCCTATAACAGTGGAAAGCAACACAGGGCAAAAATTGGCTGGCACACATGGAGGGAGCATTTAGACCAGCCCTATCCAGAAGGGAATCATTCATCTCAGCAACTAAAACCACTTCTGGCTAGTACCACCATGACATGTTACAGGGCTCTGGGGCTCTAGGCCACAATAACTGAAATTTCTGGGTAAGTCCTGGTGTTAAGCTGGGCTTGGAGCCAGTGGATGTGGGATTCACATAACCTAGTGATACACCAGCTAGGGTGGCCAAGGAAGCACTTGTGTTTCCTTTTTCTCGTCCTTTCCTTTTTCTCTTCCTTCTGTTTGAGGAGAGAAGAAGGGCGAGTAAAAAGGACTTTGTCTTGTAACTTGGATACAGCTCCATCACAGTATAATAGGGCACTAGGCAGAAGCCCCTATTTCAGGCTCTAGCTCCTGGATGACATTTCTGGATGTATCCTAGGCCATAAGGGAACCTACTGCCTTGAAGGGAAGAAATCAGTCCTGGCAGAATTCATCACCTGTTAACCAATGGGCCCTTGAGTCTTGAATAAGCATCAGTGGTTGCCAAATGTGTCATGGATCTTAGGTGAGACTCACTGCCATGCTGGCTTCCGGTGTGACCCAGCACATTCCCAGCTGTGATGACCATGGAAAAGGATTTCTTCTGTTTGAGAAAAGGAAAGTGAAGAATAAAGGGAACTTTGCCTTGCAGCTTGGGCACCAGCTTGGCCACAGTGAAGCAGAGTACTAAGTGGGCCTCTGGGGTTTTTGGTTCTAGACTTTGGTTCCTACATGAAATGTCTGGGCCCATCCTGGGCCAAATGGAGCATAGCTCTTAAGGGAGAGGCACAGACCTGTCAGCATTCACCACAAACTGACTAAAGAGTCCTCAGGCCTTGAGTGAACAATGGAAGTATCCAGAGAGTACTTTCCATGGGCCTGAGTAAGACACTCACACTTGGAGGAAGAAGCTCCTTCTGCTTGAGGAGAGAAGAGGTAAGAGTGAGAAGGGTTTTGTTTTGTGGCTTAGGTATCAGCTCAGCTGCAGATGCATAGAGTACCAAGTGGCTTCTTAAACTTCCCAAATCCAGATCCTGGATCCCAGATGCCATTTTTGGACCTAGTCTGAGCTAGGAGGCTGGAGGAAACTTGCTGCTCTAAAGGGAAGGCCATAAGCCTGACTCGATTTGCTATCTGTAGGAGGTTAAGCATTTGGGCCTTGAAGGAACATCAGTGGTAACCAGTCAGTGGTTGCCATGGGTCTTGGTGGAGACCCAGTGCCATGCTGGCTTCAGGTCTGATCCAGCACAGTCCCAGTGGTGGTAGCCAGAGGGTTATGTCATCCCTCCCTAGCTCCAAGCAGCTCAGCACAGAGAGAGAGTGTTTGTTTGTTTGGGGGAAAGTAAGCAAAGAGAACAGGAGTTTCTACTTGGTAATCTCAGGAATTCTTCTGGATCCTACTCAAGAACACCAAGGTGGTACCTCTACAGGTCTGCAGGAGTCAAGCATTCTTGGGCTTGGGGTGTCTTCTATTGCAGATACAGCTGCAGTGACCAAATACTTAGATCACTTTAAATACCTGGATTGGAAATCCTTCCCAAGAAGGATGTCTACAAGTAAGCCCAGACTAAAGACTATAATAAATACCTAACTCTTCAATGTCCAGACATTGACCAATATCCACAAGCATTAAGACCATCTAGGAAAACATGACCTCACAAAATGAACTAAATAAGGCACCAGAGACTATTCCCACAGTGAGAGAGATATGTGACCTTTCAGACAAAGAATTCAAAATAGCTGTTTTGAGGAAGCTCAGTGAAACACAAGAGAACACAAAAGTAATTCAGAGTCCTATCAGATAAATTTAACAAGGCTGGACACGGTGTCTCATGCCTGTAATCCCAGCACTTTGGGAAGCTGAGGTGGGTGGATCACAAGGTCAGGAGATCGAGCCCATCCTGGCTAACATGGTGAAACCCCGTCTCTACTAAAAATACAAAAAATTAGCCAGGCAGGGTGGCACATGTCTGTAGTCTCAGCTACTCGGGAGGCTGAGGCAGGAGAATTGCTTGAACCCAGTAGGCATATGTTGCAGTGAGCCAAGATTGTGTCACTGCACTCCAGCCTGAGTGACAGAATGAGATTCTATGTCAAACAAAAACAAAAGCAAAAAAAAAACAAATGCAAAAAACAACAAAAAAACAATTGAGCATAAATTCTGGAACTGAAAAATTCAATTGATACACTGAAGAATGCATAAAAATCTCTCAATAGCAGAATTGATCAAGCAGAAGAAAAAATTAGTGAGCCCAAAGACAGGTACTTTGAAAATATATAGCTAGAAGAGATAAAAGAAAAACAAAAAACAATGAAGCAAGCCTATAAGATCTAGAAAATATCTTCTAAAGGCCAAATCTAAGAGTTACTGGTTTTAAAGAGGAAGTAGATGGAAAGTTTGAGGTAAAGTTTATGTAAAGGGATAATAACAGAGAACTTCCTAAACATAGAGAGAGACACCAATACTCAAGTCCAAGAAAGTTGTAGAACACCAAGCAGATTTAACTCAAAGAAGACTACTGCATGACATTTCATAAGCAAACTCCCAAAGGTCAAGGATAAAGAAAGGATCCTAAAAGCAGCAAGAGAAAAGAAACAAATAACATACAAAGAAGCTTCAACACATCTGGCAGCAGATTTCTCAGTAGAATCCTTACTGGCTGGGAGAAAGCAGCATGACATATTTACAAGGCTGAAGAGGAAAAACCTTTCTATCTTAGAATACTATATTCAGTGAAAATATCCTTCAAACATGAAGGAGAGATAAAGACTTTCCCAGATATGCAAAAGGTGAGGGACTTCATAAACAACAGAATTGTCCTCCAGGAAATGCCAAAGAGAATTCTTTACCCTGAAAGAAAAGGACATTAATGATCAATAAGAAATCATCTGAAGGTACAAAACTCACTGGTAAGCACCCAGATAAATATAGAATATTATAACACTGTAATTATGGTGTATAAATGATTCATATCTTGAGTAAAATGAAAAGAAACCTATTAAAATGATAAGTACAATAACTTTTGGAGACATAGAAAGTATAATATGATATAAATAGAAACAACAAAAAGTTAAAAATCAGGGAGAATGAAGTTAAAATGTCAAGTTTTTATTAGTTTTCTCTTTGCTTATTTGTTTTTGTGGTCACATTAAGTTGTCATCAGTTGAAAATAAAATGTTACAAGGCATTATTTGCAAATCTCATGGTAACTCAAAAAACCTGCAACAGATACACAAAATATAAAAGAAAGAAATTAAAACGAACTACCAGAGAAAATCACCTTCACTAAAGGGAATACAGGCAGGAAGGCAGGGAGGTAGGGAGGCAGGGAGAGAAAGAAGGAGGCAGGGTGGGAGGGAGGGAGGCAGGCAGGCAGGCAGGCAGGAAACCAAGAAGAAAGGAAGGAAGGCCTACAAAACAAAAAACAAATAACAAATTGGCAGGAGTAAGTCCTTGCTTATCACTAAGAACACTGAATGTAAATGGGCCAAATTTTTCAATTAAAAGACAAAGAGTGACTGAATAGATACACACACACACACACACACACACACACACACACACGAGACCCAAAAATCTGTTGCCTACAAGAAACACATTTCACCCATAAAACACACATAGATTGAAAGTAAAAAGATGGAGAAAGATATATCATGCAAGTGGAAACCAAAAAAGAGCAGGAGTCATTATACCTGTATCAGACAAAATGGTTTTTAAGACAAAAACTACATAAAGAGACAAAGAAGGTCATTATATAATGATAAGGGGTCAAGTCAGCAAAAGGATATAGTAATTGATAATATATATGCACCCAACAGTGGAGCATCCAGATATATAAAGCAAATATTATTAAAGCTAAGGAGAGAAAAACCTCAGTATAACAATAGCTGGAGGCCTCAACACCCCACTTTCAGCATTGAACAGATCATCCAGGCAAAAAATTAAATAAAATCAGACTCAATTTGCACCATGGACTAAATGGACCTAATAAACATTTAAAGAACTGTTCCCCCAATGGCCGCAGAATACACATTCTTCACCTTAGCACATGGGTCATTCTTAAGGATTGCCCATATGTTTGGCCACAAAATAAGCCTCTAAGAATTCAAAAAATTGAAATAATTTAAAATATCTTCTCTGCCCAAATGGAATAAAACTAAAAATCAATAAGAGAAACTTCAGAAAGTATTAAATATACAAACACATGGAAATTAAACAATATGCTCCTGAATGTGTCTAGTGTGTCAATGAAGAAATTAAAAAGGAAATGTTAAAATCTCTTAAAAAATGAAAATGGAGACAGAATATGCCAATATCTATGGAACACACTGGAACCAATACTGAGAGGAATGTTTATAGCAATAAACACTTACATTAAGCAAGTAGAAAAACTTCAAATAAACAGCCAATGATTCATCTTTTTTTTTTTTTTTTTTTTGAGACAGAGTCTCACTGTGTTGCCCAGGCCAGAGTGCAGTGGCACAATCTTGGCTCACTCCAACCTCTGACTCCCGAGTTCAAGCTATTCTCCTGCCTCAACTTCCCAATAGCTGGGACTATAGGTGCCCACCACCATACCTAGCTAATTTTTGTATTTTTAGTAGTGATGAGGTTTCACTATGTTGGCCAGGCTGGTCTTGAACTCCTGACCTCATGATCTGCCCACTTCAGCCTCCCAAAGTGCTGGGATTACAGGCTTGAGTCACTACACCCAGCCAATTCATCTTAAAGAACTAGAAAAGCAAGAACAAACCAAACCCCAACTTAGTAAAATAAAGTAAAGATCAGACCAGAATATATGAAATTGAAACAAAAATACAATAGATAAATAAAATATTTTTTTTCAAAAGATAAAAGTGACAAACCTTTAGCCAGACCAACTAAGAAAAAAAGAATATCCAACTAAATAAAATCAGAAATGAAAAAGGAGACATCACAACTGATACTACAAAAGTTCAAAGGCTTATTAGAGAATACTATAAGGAGCATATGCAAGTACATTGGAAAATCTAGAGGAAATGCATAAATTCCTAGACAAATGCAACCTATCAAGATTGAACCACAGGAAAATCCAAAACCTGAACATACCAATAACAAGTAACAAGATTGAAGCAATAAGAAAAAGTCTCCCAACAAACAAAAGCCCAGGACTCAATGTCTTCGCTGCTAAATTTTTACCAAACATTTAAAGAAGAACTAATAACAGTCTTATTGAAACGATTCTGAAAAAGAGAAGAGGAAGGGATCTTTCCAAATGCATTCTATGAGGCCAGTATTACCTTTATGTCAAATCCAAACAGAGACACATCATAAAAAAAAATTACAGACCAATATTTCTGATTAATATTGATGTAAAAGTTCTCAAAAAAATACTAGAAAAGTGAATTCAACAACACACTTAAAAGGTTACTCATCACAATCAAGGGGGATTTATCTCAGGGATACAAGGATGTTTTAATATATGCAAATCAATCAGTATTATACATTATATCAACTGAATGAAGAATAAAAACCATATGATCCTTTTAATTGATGCAGAAAAAAGATTGGTAAGATTTAACTTCCCTTCATGATAAAAACCCTCAAAAACCTTGTTATAGAAGGAACATACCTCAATGTAATAAAGACATATATTACAGATCCACAGCTAGTATCATGCTGAGTGGGGAAAAACTGAAGCCTTTCCTCTAAGATCTGGAACATGACAAGGATGCCCACTTTCACCATTGTTATTCAGCATAGTACTGGAAATCCTAGTTAAAGTAATCAGACAAGAGAAAGAAATAAAGACCATCTGCACTGTAAAGCAGTAAGTCAAATTCTCCTTGTTTGCAGATGATATGATCTGGAAAAACCTAAATACTTTGCCAAAAACCTATTAGAACTTGTAAACAAATTCAGTAAAATTTCAGTATCCAAAATCAACATGTAAAATTTGGTAGCATTTCTATATGCCAACAGTAAATAATCAGAAAAAGAAATAAAGAAAGTAATCTTGCTATAATAGCTATACATAAAATTATATACATAGGAGTAAAGTTCACTAAAGTAGCGAATGATCTCTGCAATGAAAACTACAAAACACTTATGAAAGAAACTGAAGAGGACACAAAAGCATGGAAAGATATTCCATGTTCATGGATTAGAATAATCAATATTGTTAATCTGTTAATTAATCCATACTACCCAAAGCAATCTATACATCCAGTGAAATCCCTATCCAAATACCAATGACATTCTCACAGAAATAGCTAAAACAATCTTAAAAAAATTATATGGAACCACAAAAGATATAGAATATTTAAAGCAATTCTGAGCAAAAAGAACAAAACTGGAGGAATCACATTGCTGCAATTCAAATTGTACTAGAGCTATAGTAACCAAAACTGCATATTACTGGCATAAAAACAGGCACATAGACCAATGGAACATAATAGAGAACCCAGAAATAAATTCATACATTTACAGTGAACTCATTATTGACAGAGGCACCAAGAACGTATGTTGGGGAAAGGACAGTCTCTTTACTAAATAGTCCTGGGAAAACTGAATATCCATTTAAAGAAGAACGAAACTAGATGCTATCTCCTACTATATACATAAATCAAAATGAATGAGAGTTCAATCTAATTCTTGAAAATATGAAGCTACTTAAAGAAAACATTGAGGAAGCTCTCTAGGACATTGGGCAAAAATGTTTTGAGTAATATCTCAAAAGCACAGGCAACCAAGGTAAAAATGTAAAAATAGGATCACATTGAGGTACAAAGCATCTGTACAGCAAAGAAACAATCAACAAACTGAAGAGAAAACCCACAGAATGGGATAAAATGTTTGCAAACTACCCATCTGACAAGGGATTAAGGGCCAGAATATATAAGGAGCTCAAATAACAATAGGAAAGAAATGTAAGAATCCAATTGAAAAATGGGCAAAAGATCTGAATAGACATATCTCAAAGGAAGACAAACAAATGGCAAACAGGTAAGTGAAAAGGTGCTCAACATCATTGCTCGTAAAAGAAATGCAAATCATGGCTGGGCATGGCTCATGCCTGTAATCTCAGCACTTTGGGAGGCCTGGGCAGGCAGATCACCTGAGGTCAGGAGTTCAAGACTAGCATGGCCAACATGGTGAAACCCTGTCTGTACTAAAAATACAAAAAAATTAGCCAGGCATGGTGGCACACACCTGTAGTACCAACTACTCAGGAAGCGTAGGCAGGAGAATCGCTTAAACCCAGGAGGCAGGGGTTGCAGTGAGCTTAGATTGTGCAACTACACACCAGTCTGGGTGACAGAGCAAGAGTCCATCTCAAAAAAAAAATGCAAATCACAACTAAATGTGTGATATCATCTCACCTCAGTAAAAATAACTGGTGAGGATGTTAAGAAAAGGGAGCCCTTTATATCTTGGCAGAAATACAAATTAGTACAGCCACTATGGAGAAAAGTGGATGTTCCTCAGAAAGCTAAAAATAGAACTACCATGTGATCTAGCAAACACACTGATAGGTATATACCCAAAAGAAGGGAAATCAGTATAACAACCAGATATCTGCATTCCCATGTTTAACTGCAGCACTACTCACAACAGCCAAGATTTGGAAGCAACTTAAATGTCCATCAATAGACAAATGGATAAATGTTGTACATACACACAATGGAATACTATTCAGCCACTAAAAAAGAATGAGATACTGTCATTTATAACAACATGGTGGAATTGGAAGTCATTACATTCAGTGGAATAAACCAAGCACAGAAACACAAACTTCACATGTTCTTACTCATTTGTGGGAGCTAAAAATGAAAACAGTTGAACTCGTGGAAATAGTACAATGATGATTACCAGAAGCTAGGAAGGGTAGTAATGGGAGATGGGTGATGATAAAAATGAGAATGGTTAATAGGTACAAAAATACAGATAAATAAAATGAATAAGATCTAGCATTTGATAACATAACAGGATTATTGCTGTCAATAGAAATTTATTATACACTGTAAAATAAAAAAAAGTAAAATTGAAATGTTTATAACACAAAGAAATGATAAATCCTTGAGATGATATCCTATTTACTCTGATATGTTATTATGCAATGTATGCCTCTATAAGGTATCTCATATCCCATAAATAAATATACTTACTAAATACCCATAAAAATTAAAAATAATTTTTTTTTTAAGATCTGTTGCTATACATGATCTGGCCATAATTTTTTTTTTTTGGTAGATTAAGGCTCTCAAATTTAGTTGTGTATTTGTTAAAATATCTTTGGAGAGTTACAAGGACACTTAGTCCAAGTTGTATGTCACTTGTAATATAACTTTGTATTTTTAATAAGTAATCATTAAATGTGTATCATCTGGAACTAATCATATTGTTTTATATCTTATGTGTGTATCTTTCTAATTTATCTGCTTTTGAACACTTAAAGGAAATTTTAGCCTGTTTGTCTACAAAGCTTCCATCCAACTATAATTTTGAAATGCTCAATTTTGTTTTGTGAGTACTTCAAGAAGTGCAAACATGCACACACAAAGGGCTATATTTATCTGTAGTTACAATTTATCTATATTTTAGATAAATTTCTCAATCAAATATTCTTATGTAAGATGAAGCATTGCCCCTAATAACTTTAGTGCTCTCATTTCCTCTGTACTCACATTTAGACATCCCTGGCCAAAATGAGAAGCATGGTTTCTGGCTTTGGGGACAGTAGCATGTGCAGATGTGGCCAGCTCTGAGTTGTTCCATATGCATTTTGCCAATGGAAAAAGAAATAACACATTTATGAACTTTAATTCTAATTGCATTCTGGTTCTGAAGTCTAATTATTTAAGGATTTAAGTAAATTTGTATGCTTTTATAAGAAAGAAACATTACCCATAGGGATTTGTTGGCTGCATTTCTTTAGTGTGAAATAGAAGACTTTCAAAATCTAAACAGTTTACTTTGTGACAGTCAGTGATCTCTAATCAAGGCAAAACTTTTAATAAAAGTAAGCTGTGTTTAAAATTTATATGTAATTAAATTGATAATTTATAATTTTATAAATTATTTTTCCCTCTTTAGTCACCTAGTATTCTACATCCATAAAATCAATATATATGATCCCTAACAAGAGTAATGAATAATGGCTGATAGTTTATTGATTTATGTCAGGTACCTAAGAACCCTGAGGAAGATGCTATGGGGACATAATAGCAGCATAAGGCTCTCTCCATTCGTAAGAAGGTCATTAGTTCTGGGTGAGATGAACTTTGGTTCCATAACTTTGTACAAGTTACTTAATTTCTCTGAGTTCCAGTGACTGCTGGTATGAAATACTGATTATAATACAAACCTCACAGAACTGTTAAGAAAGCCACACAATGTTTCAGGCTTGCTTTTCTGGGAACTGAGCACAGAATGAGGACTCAGGTGACTTGGATTCTAGTCTAATTTTATGACTTTTGACAACAATTTCTCTATTTTGGGCCAGAGGTTTCTCAGATGCTCTCCAAGTCCCTTTCCACCTCTAAGTTTCTCTGTTTTTGAAAACACAAAGACAGTGCAATGCATCATCATCTGCTATACTTTTAAGACGTGTCTTACCTTTCTAGGATGTCAAAATATTACAGATTTTCTTGCATCCTAACCCCACTTTCTGTTGATCTCTAAAGTCCTATCAAATTTCAACTCCCTTTATTCATTATACAAAATTCCTATCTTTAATTTGTTTCAAACCAATTTGCCTACCAATTCCCCTCAGAATTTCATGAACTGTGCATTTCCCTCTCACTTTTGTTCAAGTGTTCCTTTGGCAAGAAGTGCCTTTTCTCATACCTTCTCCTTCGTCTATAGTTATTAAAATCCTTCTCATCCTCCAGAGTTAGCTAAACTGTTAACTCCTCTATATATGCTTCCTTTGCCCTCTCGCTGTCAAGTAACCACCCCTTCTCTGGATTCCCAATTGACTTATATATCTTTTATAAATATCTACTGGAAAGAACGGAAGTTTTGAAGCCAGTGAGACTTTGTTTGAATTTGAATTTTTTTTTGTCTGATATAACCTAGCAGTTTGTTTAACCCTATGGCCTCAGTTTCTTCATCTATTAAATGAATAGGATAAAACCTACCTAATGTGGTTGTTTTATAGATTTTATAGATTAATACATGGAAAGCCTGGGATGTAGTAAGTGCTCATTAAATTATTATGATGAAAACTGTTCTCAACGTTTTTTCTTATCCAACAATTTTCTAGATAGGTATTTATTTATTTATCTATTTATTTATTTTGAGAGGGAGTTTCTATCTATCCCTCAGGCTAGAGTGCAGTGGCACGATCTTGGCTCACTGCAACTTCCACCTCCCGGGTTCCAGTGATTCTCCTGCCTCAGCCT
Organism: Plecturocebus donacophilus; assembly: GCA_004027715.1. Classification (NCBI taxonomy): domain Eukaryota; kingdom Metazoa; phylum Chordata; class Mammalia; order Primates; family Pitheciidae; genus Plecturocebus; species Plecturocebus donacophilus. Next base: position 33,741 of record PVKP010010133.1, read on the forward strand.
CTGGAGTAGCTGGGATTACAGGCACCCACCACCACACGCAGCTAATTTCTGTGTTTTAGTAGAGATGAGGTTTCATCATGTTGGCCAGGCTGCTCTCAAACAACTCCTGACTTCAACTGATCTTGGCTTCCCAAAGTCCTGGGATTACAGGATTACAAGCATGAGCCACCACACCCGGCTAGTATTTTATTTTTATAATTCATTTGAAAGCCTCTAAAAGGTATGGATTATATCTTATTCTTTGTAACATAGCAACTCCTTACAGTCCCTTTATAGCCTAAGAAGTCCTTTTCTGCATTCATTTCTTACATAAAAAAAAAAAACTCAATAGCCATGCTCATTGTAGAAAAATTAGGAAAGTCTTGAAACAAGAAAAGAAAATAAAAACTTGCATAATACTGCAATTTTAAGATAACCACTGTCAGTATTTTGATATTTATATAATTTTCTAGTGTACATGTATATATATCTGTATAGAATATATACATAAAATTGTATTTTATGGTCTTCTAGAGGGTAGGGGAGATTACTTCTGGTTGAGAGCCACTGTCCCCGACCTATGGGAAAAAAGGTAGGAGGATGCTGTGTTGAAGAGGGCATAGTACTTTAGAGGAATCAAAACAAGTTTGATGTGGCTGGATCATAGAATATGTAGTGATATCTGATTCTAAATCAGGCTGTATTTATACCATGCAGGACCTTGAAAATCCTGCTAGATGTTTAGGACTGAGAAGCTAGCAAGCTTGTGAACAGCAGAGTATGATATAATTCATATTGATGTCTAGGAACAATCACTTTTATAGATCTAGGTCAAAAGTAGATTAGAGGGCATCAAGAATATGTACGGAAAACATTTTGGTTACTTCTGCAGTAAACCACTCAAGAATATGGATAATTACTGTGAATATGGTGAAAACATTACATATTTTAGAAATATCTAAGAAAATTAGCGAGACTTGATAATTTACTGACTATTGGAAGTACAGGGAAAGAGAGATGACTTTCCTCTTTCTAGTCATCTAGAGATGACTGCTAGATTTCTGACTTCATAGCTGCATAACAGAAGTGTCATATCCTAAAATAGAAAAAATAGAGGAGGAAGAAGAAGTTTGAGGCAGAAATTCAGTTTAGTTTTGGACATAATGAATTTGAAGTTCCAGTAATAGGCAAACAATTTGATAAAAGGGTCTGGAGCTCAGAGCAGGGATGTAGGTTAGAAAAAGACTTGGAAGTTATCATCATTTGAGTGATAATAAAGTATAATGGAATTAACAAGAAAACCTAGGAAAAGGTATAAAATAGAAAAACAAGAGAAAGTCTGAATCTTCAGGAACTTGGGCATATAAAAGTCTGATACTACAAGAAGAGCCAGTAAAAATACTAAAAGGGATTACGTTTCTTTCTGGTTCAATCTTGGAAGGGTGTGTATGTCCAGGAATTTATCCATTTCTTCTAGATTTTCTAGTGTATGTGCAGAGGTGTTTGTAATATTCTCTGAGGATTGTAAGAGACTAATAATGAAGTCTCAAATTGAGACAGTAATAAATAGCCTACCAACCAAAAAGAGGCCAGGACCAGACAAATTCACAGATGTACAAAGAAGATGTATAAGAAGAGCTGGTACTACTCCTACTCCAAAAAAACTGAGAAGAGACTCTCTCTAACTCATTCTGTGAGGCCAGCATCGTTCTGATATCCAAACCTGGTAGAAATAACAACAAAAAAAGAAAACCTCAGGCCATTATTCTTGATGAACATTGATGTAAAAATTCTCAACAAAATACTAGCAAACCAAATCCAGCAGCATGTCTAAAAGTTTATCTACCACGATAAAGTAGGCTTTATATCTGGGATGCAAAATTGGTTCAACATACACAAATCAATAAATGTAATTTCTCACATAAACAGAAATAAAGACAAAAACCACATGATTATTTCAATAGATGCAGAAAAGGGTTTCAACAAAATTCATCATCCATTCATGTTAAGAACTCTTAAAAACTACCAATAAACAAGGTGTTGAAGGAACATACCTCCAAATAATAAGAGCCAGATACAATAAACCCATAACCAAAATCATTGAATGAAAAGCTGGAAGTATTCCCCTGTGAAAACTGGCACAATAAAAGGATGCCCTTTGTCACCACTCTTATTCAACAATAGCATTAGAAGTCCTGGTCAGGACAATGAGGAAAGAGAAAGTGTATTCAGATATGATGAGAAGCAGTCAAATTATTTCTATTTGTAGACAACATGATCCTACATCTAGAAAACCCCACTGTCTCAGCTCAAAAGCTTTGTGAGCTGATAAACAACTTCAGCAAAGTCTCAGAATGCCAGTGCAAAAATCACTGGCATTTCTATTCACCCACCACAGTCAAGCTGAGAGCCAAATCATGAATGAACTCCCATTCACAACTGCCACAAAAAGAATAAAATACAGATGAATACAGCTAACCAGAAAGGTGAAAGATCTCTACGAGGAGAACCGCAAACCACTCCTCAAAAAAATCAGAAACCACTGCTCAAAAAAATCAGGGATGACACAAATGGAAAAATATACCATGCTCTGGCTAGGAAAAATTAATATCATTAAAATGGCCACACTGCCCAAAGCAACTTATGGATTCAATGCTATTCCTATTAAAGACCATTTAGATTCTTCACAGAACTAGAAAAAAACTATTTTAAAATTCATATGGAACCAAAAAAGAGCCCAAAAAGCCAAGGCAAAACAAAAAAACCAAAAAAACAAACAAAAAAACAGAGCTGGAGGCATCTCACTATTTGACTTAAAAGTATACTTACTACAGGGCTACGGTAACCAAAAGAGCATGGTACTAGTACAAAAACAGACACATAGACCAATGGAACATAATAGAGAACCTAGAATTAAGACTGCACACCTACAACTATCTGATCTTTAACAAACCTGACAAAAACATTTATATACTCAACAAACATATAAAAAATAGCTCAACATCACTGATAGAGAAATGGAAATCAAACCCACAATAAGATAGCATCTCATGCCAGTCAGAATGGCAATTATTAAAAAGTTAGAACACAACAGATGCTGGAGAGGATGTGGAGAAATTGGAACACTTTTACACTGTTGGTGGGAGTGTAAATTAGTTCAACCATTGTGGAAGACAGTGTGGCAATTCCTCAAGGATCCAGAACAAGAAATACCATTTGACCCAGCAATCCCATACTGGGTATATAATCAAAGGAATATAAATAATTCTACTATGAAGACACATGCACATATATGTTTACTGCAGCACTGTTTATAATAGCAAAATCATGGAAGCAACCCAATGCCCATCAAAGACGATAAAGAAAATGATACATATACACCATGGAATACTATGCAACCATAAAAAAGAAATGAGATTATATCCTTTGCAGGGACATGGATGAAGCTGGAAGCCATTATCCTCAGCAAACTAACACAGAAACAGGAAACCAAACTCTGGATATTCTCACTCATATATGGGGGTTGAACAGTGAGAACACGTGGACACGGGAGGAACAGCACACACCAGGGCCTGTTGTGTGATGTGGGGTGGGGAGGGAACTTAGAGGAGGGTCAAAGGTGCAACAGACTACCATGGCACACGTACCTGTGTAACAAACCTGCACGTGTATCTGGAATGTAAAATAAAATAAGCAATGGGGAAAGAAAGTCCCTGAATGGAAATTGAAGCTGGACTTTGTTCCTTATACGATATACAAAAATTAACTCAAAATGGATTAAAGACTTAAATGGAAAACCGCAAAACTGTAAAAACCCTGGAAGACAACCTAGGCAGTACCATTCAGGACACAGGCACGAGCAAAGATTTCATCATGAAGATGCCGAAAGCAATTGCAACAAAAGCAAAAATTGACAAATGGGATCTAATTAAACTAAAGAGCTTCTGCACAGCCAAAGAAACTATCAACAGAGTAAACAGACAACCTGCAGAACAGGAGAAAATTTTTGCAAAGTATTCATTCAACAAAGGTCTAATAACAAGCATCTGTGAGGAACTTAAATTTACAAGAAAAAAACAAACAGCCCCATTAAAAAGTGGGCAAAGGACACAAACAGACACTTTTCAAAAGAAGACATATATGTATCCAACGATCATGAAAAGAAGCTCAACATGACTAATTATTAGAGAAATACAAGTCAAAACCACAATGAGATACCATCTCACACCAGTCAGAATGATTTCTATTAAAAAGTCAAAAAAAAAATAAAAAGTCAAAAAATAACATATGCTGGCAAGATTGTGGAGAAAAAGGAACACATGCACTGTTGCTAGGAGAGTAAAGTAGTAAATTAGTTCAACCATCATGGAAGACAATGTGGCATTTTCTCAAATACCTCAAGACAGAAATACCATTCAACCCAGCAATCCCATTACTGCCTATATACCCGAAGGAATATAAATCATGTTATTTTAAAGACACATGCCTGCATATGTTTATTGCAGAAATGTGATACATTTTCTTTATGTGGTACATGAAATACTATGTCACCATAAAAATGAACAATTTTATGACCTTTGCAGGAACATGGATGGAGCTGGAGGCCATTATCCTTAGCAAACTAACACAGGAACAGAAAACCAAATACTGCATGCTCTCACTTACAAGTGGGATCTAAATGATGAGAACACATGGACACACAGAGAGGAATAACACAAAGACATTCAGTTTTATATATCAGAAAGTAAAGGGTGGGAGGAGGGAGAGAATCAGGAAAGGTAACTAATGGATATTAGGCTTAATACCTGGGTGATGAAATAATCTGTACAAGAAACCCCCATGACACAAGGTTACCTGTTAAGAAACCTCAACATGTAGCCCTGAACTTAAAATTTAAAAAAATACTGAAAGATTGTGGTGGGGAAACCTAATGTCAGAAGCCAAGGGATAAGGGTGTTTTAAGTGTGGAGGGTGAGGGTGAGGACAGAGAACTGAAAGTTATATAAGTGACATTTTGGTTGTGATACCCAATTTTAAGGGGCTGAGGATGGGACATAAATCAGTGTGTTAAGAAGTCAAAGTCAGTGTGGAAAATGAGGAAGTAAATGGAGAGTGAGGTGCTGGCTTTTCTAAACAGGTTGTGTGTCAAGGAACAAGGAAGGATGGTAGCTTGATATGTAACTGTGATTAGAGGAAGTAGTTTTTCTTTTGTGTTTGTTTTTAGATGGGAGAGGCTTGAACATGAATTTAAATTGTCATAACAAAGATCAAGAAGAGAGAAAGCTGCAGACTGGATGAGAGGGGAACATATGCTGGGAAAATCAAAAGAAGATAGCAGTCACCAATTTTTCTTTTTCTTTTTTCTTTTGTGGTAAAAGTTGAGGACTTGTGTGTTGGCTTTTGTTTTCTCAGTAGGGGTGGAAGGCAAATATACTAATCTGAATGAAGGTGGAGGAAGGTGTGAGGTTTGAAGAGAGTGGAGAATGTTTGAAATCACCTTTCAAAAAAGGAGGGAGAAGGTTGTTCAAAGAACAGGGTAGGACTTTGGGAAGCCGAGGCAGACAGATCATGAGGTCAGGAGATCAAGACCATCCTGGCCAACATGGTAAAACCCCGACTCTACTAAAAACACAAAAATTAGCTGAGCATGGTGGTGTGCACCTGTAATTCCAGCTAGTCAGGAAGCTGAGGCAGGAGAATTGCTTGAACCCAGGAGGCACAGGCTGCAGCAGTGAGCTGAGGTCGTGCCACTGCATTCCAGCCTAGGCAACAGAGCAAGACTCTGTCTCAAAAAAAAAAAAAAAAAAAAAAGAGGATAGGAGTATTAGGCAATGTTGGGGCCTTTTTGAGGCTTTTCACTAATTTTTTTTCAGCTGTTTATCAATCAATCTGTTCATGAAGAATAAACAATACTATGTGCTCAAAGGAACTATGTTCCAGCTTATAGAAGTCCTTTACTTTTGAAATACTTAAAGTGGGGTTAAGGAGATGAATTTTAGACACAAAAAGCAATAAGAGAACAATGCAAGACACTGTATAATTGGGTACTAAATTGGGCAATACAGAATACAGATAATACATGTTGCAGACATTCAGAGAAAAATACTCCGTGTGGTCACAAAAAGATGGGCTCTGATCCAACCATTAAGGAGTTACAGGATTTTGAGATGGTCACTCCCTGAAGCCTTTTTTTCTCTGTATTAGGTGAGAAAAAAATGTCTTTTCCATTGTCCTTCCAGTCATATCATTTAGAATCTGTGATTGCTTGTGAGGCACTCATTCTTAGATTTTTCTATTTATCCAGAAGAGTAGGCTTTTTACACTTTGAAAGTACATGTAGAACTTCCTTGGTACAGGATGGTGAGTAATTGTGGTAAGGAATTTAAAGGGATTATTGCAACTATGTATTCCTAAATCTACATTTACTCTCAGGCTATGTGTTCAAATGGTTCTCATTAAGGCCAGTACTACCCTCTTTAAATATCTTACTGGACATTAATTTATATTAGATACTTGATAAAATTTCCTGAGCCAGGAATCATACTCCGTTTTATGTATTTAACACAAAGCATCTCTTGCATGGTTAATATCCCCACTGAAGTTTTCAATAATGTAATTTCTCTGTGATGTAAGGAAAGATTGTTCTTTGTTTTACTCAGAACTTTACCAAGAGTTTTCAACGGTTCGGAATATTGTGTCACTGATAGCAGTGTTGCTTGTGAGCTTTGAGTAGCCAATTTAATAATATACGTGTCTGTCTATCACATGGGTATAAGCACCTGCCCATTTAATTATGTCATTGATGGAATTTTGCCTGAGTATTGCCATTGAAGTATACTTTGTTTTAATTTTAACTTTAAATTTAATTATTTATATTATATATTATGTTGAATTTTTAAATCCTATGTAAAAGTAGGTTATATTATCTATTGTTATCATGGTTGTAAGTAGAATATTAAAAATATTTGTATATAAAAGGACTGTTTTGTCTGAAAGAGTTAAGAATCACTGTATAGGCACTGGGATCTTGAGAAATTTGCTCTGGACTTTAGGATTGGAAGACCTAGTATTGGAGTTCCACCTCTAGCTTCTGCATAAACCTGAATAATTCACTTAATCACTGTGCCAGTTTTCCTTACTGGACACTAGGGGATGATGACAGTATCTTCAGGGCTTATGTAAGGATCAAGAATCAAATGGGATATATCTTTACTTGTGAACTGAGGCAAGAATACCCCTACCCGTAGGTATTCACAGTAGTATATATATATCAGAGAGTATTGAAAGTATTGCATAGCCTTTTTGGCTTGTTAAATTTAGTGATTTGTAAGTAATGTAAAACATTACTTTTTAACAAATAGAGATATATTTTCTTCTTGAATTTAGCATTTATATCAATTTTTAAGATAAGAAATGAAGCATCAGTGACATTTAATTTTATATATTTTATATACTTCCAGATGTGTAAATGCATTCTCTTATGACTTTAGGGATACTTTTGTGGAAGTTGTTGGGAAGCTCTGAAATGCTTTTTAATTTATAAATTTATTAGTATTATCTCAGGAAAATCCCAAGGAGGATGCAAGAAATTCCAATACTAGTAAATAGATTAAGGGGTTATAATGAGATTTATGAGTTTCTGAGAATCTTCTTTAAAGCTAACTGGAAATTCTAGGGAAGTCCTAGATGATTTACAAACCCCTAAAGGAATCTTCTAAGTATTTAAAGAAGTCAGTCAAGAGGAATGATAGCACTTTTTTACCTTTCACTTTACCTCTATCATTTCATTCTTCTTTTCACTAAAAACTACCACTTATTACATTTACGTGTTCCAGGTACTGGGACAAGCAGCATGCACACCTTATATATTTGACTTTTTACAACATCCTTGTGAAGTAGATTTGTTATCTTTATTTTACAGAGGAATACTCTGTGGCAGAGAGAAGTTATATAACTTGCCCAGGGTCACACAGCTGGCAAGTGGAAGAAAAGCAATTTAAACCCAGGTCTGTTTTGTTTTGTTTTGTTTTGTTTTGTTTTTTAACTCAAAGGCCCAAGAGCTGTTAGAGTTTCTAAGAGAGAAAGGATTCTAAGTTACCAGGTATTTTATAGTTCCTTTCTCAGCTGGCATCCATCTCAGAATCTTTAGTCTCCACTCTAAAATTATCTCATTTACAACAGAAATTACTTTCTCTTTATTTTCTATACTTCTCTCTTCTATAAAGTTAATTTTTATACCTGTACTCTGGAGTCGGTATCTTCCTTTTTTTTTTTTTTTTATGAGAGCCATAGCCATCAATTCTCCTCTCTTCAGAGCAGTGATTCTCAAACCTTAGCTCACATGAAAATCACCTGGAGGGCTTGTTAACACAGATTCCTGAGCCACATACCTAGAGTTTTTGATTCAGTAGGTCTGGGGTATGGAGAATTTCTATTTATAACAAATTTTTTAACATACTCTGAGGCATCTAGCCCAAAGACTGCACTGAGAGTACCACTGCTCTGGACTTTAGAGAAAAGTTTGGCAACATACAAGCTAATAAATGTTGTTAAGTTTTTAAATGGTTAAAAAAATAATAAGAATAATAATATTTTCTGACATGAACATTATATGAAATTCAATTTTAATGTTTATAAATAATACAGTTTTATTGGAATGTACTATGTACTGTCTAAATAGATATTTACATAGACTCCCTTCTCTCTACAACATTAAAATTGAGTAGTTGTGACAGAGATTGTATGGCTTGCAAGCCTAAAATATTTATCATCCTGCCATTTACTGAATCAGTTTGCTGACTCCTGCTCTAGGGTAGTAATTTGTAATCCTAGCTGCACATTGGAATCACTTAGGGTGCTCTACAAAATAGAGATGCCTGGGTCCCACCCTCAGAAATTCTGATTTAATCGGCCTGTAGTGCAACCTGGAGGGTCCTTAACATATAAACATACCTAATTTGTCCTGTCTAAACAAAACAATAAGCAAGGCACCTAACAGAACTACTCTACCTATAAGAAAGAACTAGATGGTCCAGTCTCTTTATTTTATAGATTAAGAAAAAGATGTCTAGCAATATGAATTATTTGTCCATATTAAAAGAGGTTGTTGCTGTTATTATATTTGTAACAAATCATAGTTGCATATTGCTTTAATATTGACTTTTTTTTGACAAGTCAGGTTATTTTTTTAAAGTATTACATGCCCACTGTTAAAAATATAAACCAAATATATGTAGATAGGTTTAAATTCAGTGCGTAAGATGAAAATCAACTAGTCAAGTTTTCTTGATTGCCCCTTTTTCCATTTGGGAATCAAATAAAGTAGTTGGCTTGTGTTTAAGGGTCATGCTTTAAGAAAAATATACATACACACTAGAATTACATGCATTACTGAGAGATGTTCATACCCAGAGAGATACTCAGAACTAAGATCAATTCAGAAATTGATAGATTCCTATTTCTCCTCTCACAATTATTTCCTGGCTTTTGCTCATGAAGTACAATGAAGCAAATCCCCTCATAGTTTCTAGTATTTCCTTCTTTCCTATATCTTTATTTCTCTCATTTACTGACAGGGGTAGTTGGATAAGTTGTTCATTGTGAATGATTCTTCTATAGTATAGAGGTATAAAATGAAAAATGAAAGATAATGGTATCCGTCCCTTCCTAAGCCAATAGCAACACTGTTAAAATTTTACAAACACACACCATACACTTGTACCTACAAGTATATGCAAATATACAAATACAGATAGGCCTGTGCAATATCAGCTCTTTGGCAGCCTTATTTTTACATATAATATTATATATAACTTGGACGTCTTTCCACATAAGAATTTGTATATATATCTCTTACATTCCTATGTTATAAATAAACTAAAAAACATACTGATGGATGTTTTTTAGATACACACACATGCATATGTCTGGGACAAATTCCTGGAAGTTGAATCACTACATCAAAGATAATTTTCCTTTTTAAATATTTGATAGATAATTCCAAATTACGTTCCAAAAAGGTTTCAACAGTTAATACATCTTCATTAGGCCTTGATGTGTTGATTTAATAACCTCTTCTTTTATGTTTTTTCTTAAATATGAAGTTGAACATTTTTAATGTGTTTTGTGGTCTTTTTGTGAATTGCTACTTTATGTTCTTTGAATGCTTCATTCAGTTTTATATTTTCTCTTAGCAATTTATGAAAATTCTTTGTATATTAAGACAGTTTCCTATAGAATGTGTTGTAAATAGTTTCCCAGTTTGTTGTTTGTCATTGTATATTATTTACCCAAGAAGAAGTTTTATATTTTCATATAGTCGCAATTGTCTATCTTTTCTTGCATGGCTTTAGGCTCCTTTACTCGAATATTATACAAAACCAAATCTGTGTTTTCTTCTAATATGTTTACAGTTTCAATTTTTATACTTAAATCATTGATCCATCTAGACTTTATTTTGATGGCAGGGTTCATCTTTAATATTCTCAATAGGCACTGTGAGATACATATTATCCCCATTTTACAAATGATAAAAGAATCTGTCATGGAAGTGATTTTCCAGGACTACTCGCTTCCACCGTGCAATATGGAAGCCTAGATTTATTCTACTGCCTCCGAAAACATGCATAGTCAGTTACAACTTTCTTCTACTATAGCAAATGTTATTCTTCTTGCATATATACTGTTTTGCTGAATTCTTTGCCTAAAAATATGGAATATTCTTTAGTGAGACATTGCTGTTGTAGTTAACGCCTCATTTCCTGCATCTATAAAATAACAATAGTAAGTTGGCTACCCTAGTCCACTTAAGGAAATTAGGCAGTAAATCTACAGGTATAACCCTGGGATTTTGTAGGCTAGACAAGTATACTCAGGTATTTTAAAGAAGTTTTTAAGCCTAAGGGCCTTTTTAAAAGAATGTATACACTTTAAAATGGTATCTAAAGCCCTATTAGAAGTCCTCCCTGATTGCCTTGACAGGGAAAGCTGCATGTACTTTTCACCTGTAACTTGTTTTATTTAATCCTTGCTTGTGAGCTGCTCTGAGATTTGTAACATTTTCCACCTCTTCTTTTTGGTTTTTATCTCCTGGGCCATCCAAATATCCTGGCAACTATTAAAATAATAATAAATTATGTAAATTTCCTTTTGTGTCAACTTCTAATGGAAATAAATAGTGGCACTTATTCGCAGGTTGAATAAAGCAGGTTTTTAAAAAATTCCTTTGAATCCCCATTGGAGAAAGGCATTTTTAAATTTGCCTATGTTTTCCATAGCATTGAGTTGTTATATTTGGGTTCATTTATTAGGAAGAGCTGCAGGAAATGTGAGCTGTTATAACCTTGGGAGGGGGAAGTGTTGTTAACTGAAATGCTCAGTTTTGCATTTAAAGCCAGTAAAAAAAAAAGTTGTGGAATGATGAGAGCTGGGCATCCTTGTGGATTTTTTAATGTCCTGGAAGTCACTGGTTGTATTGTAAGTGCTTACAATTATAATTACCTAGGCTCCTAAGACAGACGGAACTGGGAATCAAAATAAGTGGCTGCCTTCTCTTACGTTGCCAAAGAATCTCCAGCTTAGAATAAGATTGCCTTTTTCTTCCTAAAAAAAGGCACAAACAATGACAGCCCAAAATAGCTATTTAGTCAGAACTGACGACACTTTCTGAATGCTTGTCATTAAAAGAGAAATAGAAGATCCTGCTTTTCTTCTTTCTTTAATTTCTCTCCCTTAAATACCTTGCTTCCTCCTGAAGCTGCCTCACCTCATTGCCCAGGAGAAATGCCCAGTAACTCTGATGGTGCTTCAGCACTACTGCAGGCTCCAGCGGGGAGGTGGCTTATGCAAAACATATTAAAGAAAAATCCTAAAAGTCACTGCAGCTTTTTCTAGTGAGTTATGCTGATCTTCTCTATTGCTGGAAGCTGATGGGGAGCATCGTGGCAAAGACATAACCACTCTTTTTCCTCCCACTATTTTTGCTGCAGCGAGAACTGTTCATTTCTGCTTGCATTTTGCCAGATAGCTTTAGAATTCTAGCTGAGAATTAGGGCTTCCCAAGGCTGGAAATAAGGGTATAGAACCCTAAATTGTACTTTGTCTTTTTGATTAAGTAAAAATTGAGTGAATTTGCAGCATCCGGTGCCTGAGAGGAATGACAACAGACAGAAGGATCTGATGATGTTTTTAAGTTGTTTTTTTTTTCTCCTTATGGATTTCTAGGGGCAGAAGCTTTTATTTTTCTCTCTTGCTGTCTCCCTTCCGGAGCCTGCTGAACATTTTACATTGAGCAGCAGTTGCTACTGAATCTGAGGTTATGTTATCCCCTGGAATTTTCTGTCTCCATTTCAACCCCATGTCATTACTGATTGTCATTTACCATTAAAGCATAGTTTTAGAAAATTGACCACATTGTTTTATTATGGATCCTAGCAACTTTAGATATCCCTAAAAGATGTAACAGGGCAGGGAAGTAGGAGGAGGTGGTACTTCTCAGTCCTGTAACTGCAGATCACCCCAGAGGAACCCAGCTCACATTTTAGGGGACTTTATGTGACAGTGATCCTTTAGTCCTGGTCCTATTCCACATGGAGAAGCAGAATGAGACATATTTGCAGTGATTTGTAGAATTTGCCAAACAGGGTGCTGCATCAGAATAGCCTGGAATATAGTGCAGAGCTCTTATTAAACCTCCAAAGGGAAAAGGGTTTCCTCTTCATTTATAGTCTGCCCGATGTGATCCCATTGTAAAGTATTTAATAGGATAACACCAGGGCTCTCCAGAAATATAAGTAACTCATTGGTTAAATTTCAATTCTTCACCTTTCCCCCCCTCCTTCCTGAGTGAGCTCATTCCCCCCTCCTTCTTTTTTTTTTTAAATCCAGTGATTTAAAATGCTAGAAGGAAAAGCAACTGAGGTCTTAACTTTCAGACGCTGAATTCATCTAATTGAAATTACTGGGCATAATGCTATATATAGCCAATGAAGAGATTTTGAGCTCTCACTCAGTGCCTTCAAGACATGTCGTTTTGTAGTCAGAGAAAACAGAGATCAATGCATTTTCAAACTGACAGAGGGAACGGATGCTCTTTAGTAGCACATGCCCAGGATCGTGTGTGTGGGGCTTGCGCTGTGCTGAGAAGCTGAATACCGGTCCATATGCTCCTTATTTACTGCAATGTTCTTTGCATGTTACTGTGCACTCCGGACTAACGTGAAGGTAAGAGGAGGCGAGCCGGCAACTGGGCACAATATACATGTTAAACCAGCTGCAGAAAATGTCTACCTTGTGTAGCTTCAGGACTTTTCGGATTGCTGGCTGAGCATGCAGATTATTACAGGTGGTTGCAAAGGCTTTGTTTTATTGTTGCCGTGCAGCCTCGCTGGGGGAGCATGTTGGAACGCTGCTGTGAAGTGACCTTCAGGTTTAACTGTTTGTAATTCAGGTTCACGCTCATAGTTACAGAGTGGAGAGGGGGGAGGAAAAGATGAAAATTATTTAGGTAGGCCAGAACCAAGAAATCAGAGAAGGTAAAAAGCAATCGAGCTTGGTTTGAATTATGATTTAGTCTTTCTTTTAAAAAGTGCTGTGAGCTGCCTGTGTTCTTGCAGCTGAATTGTTTAAGAGCCGGGGGGTTAAATCTAGTGACTGTAATGGCATTAGATGTCATCTGCGGGATACCTGACCGTCCTGTGCATATCAACAAATGATCATCACTGGGAATTGGTGATACTGATCACACAAATCGTCAGCTCTGGGTGGGCTGCTTGCTTCAGCTGCGTGGGCGCTGCTGTCCCACTGCTGTCACCCCACTGACATTCATTTGCTGTCGCTAATGAGCCTCTGAAGTTGAGCCTAAGTTTGGGAGATGTACCCCTTGTCACGAACAGGGCAGTATTATTGGGAAGGTTTTCTGACACGGTGTTCATTCAGCACTAAGCCAGACAGACCAGCTGTGGAATTCCAGTTGCATAATTTAAGTGAATTACATCCTTGGTTAACATTTTGAGCTTATATTTCTTACTGAAGGAAGTTCAAAAGGAAAGTGATTACCTTTGAGAAAAAAAAAAAAATTAAAAGGCAGTTAAGACTACCTAAAATAAAAATCTTTTTTTTTTTTTTTTAAGTCCAATATCAAGTGTTCCCCCTTTTATTTTACTGGGGGAGTGTTTTAATGTGTCTGGGTACTAAAGTTTCATTTTCTGTGTTTACAAGTTTTATTAAAGAACTCCCTGCTGCTCACTCTTTTGTAAGCCTTTTTATTTTCTATTTGAATTTCAAACAGGTAGTATTTATGTTTTGATGACCAATTATTTTACAACTTACAACGTGGAAGCATTCTGTGGATCATTTTGCAGAGTTCTATAGAATTTGCTTTTTACTACTTTTTAAATGAACTCTAATAGTCAATTTGCCTCCATGTATAAGATGTAGACAGTCAACAACATGAAAAAATAATTAAAAACATGAAGAGTGTGCCCAAACATCGTCTTGGATTTCTCTCTTATCGTCTCCTGTTCTAAAGTATAGGTATGACATGCATTGTTTTGTGAACTCCGTAAATTGTAAATGTTTTCCCTCCTCATCGTTTTGAAAGGAGAAAAGTGATTTCTTCAGAGGAAGCACCATAAATAATTTAGATAAAGAGTTAACAATTGTTTTGATATTTTGTTGTTATATTTTGGAAGTGCAGGAAAAGCTAAGTCCAAAGTTTCTTTCATAATGGGCTTTCGGAAATTTCTTTTTACTCTTACCTACTAACAGTTGTCTTTATGAATTTAGCTTTAAAATTTTCTCATTTAAACTCAAAAGCAAGAAAATAAAAACTTCACTAACAATATCTTAACTAAATAGAGATTACTTTTGGATAATAAATTCCTAGTACCTTGGCTAATCTGTACTGAGATACAGATACTTCTTATGTATTGATTGATAGAAATTGAAACCATATGCATTGCCACATCCAACAGGTGTAACCTTCCTTTGAGTAGATTAGTTTTGATTTTAATTATGCTTCTACATTTTCAATAATTAGCTCTTGCATTTCCTTGAATAATTTGTAATTTTTTTTAGGGTTATCTTGTTTTTCTGAGATAGCAAGTTTTGCAAAAAGAGTTTGCAGTTCATCTGTGATCTGTTATTTTATGATATTGGTGCAATAAAGCCTTATCTAATATTTTTATCTATTTTGATTTTTGTTTTATTTATATTACATTTTAAAAGTGTTTGCTTTTATTTCTATTGTTACAAGAACTACTTATTCACTTGGTTCTGCCAAATTCTTGCTTATGGTATATAGTTTCTAATGTTTGCCGTGATTTAACATGATTATTGTTACAGTTCCCAAAACTTTAAGGTGGTTAAAATTCGAAGGATAGAAACATTTCTTGTCTATTTTTTTATGCACACAATAGACCACTAGTGTCATAATCTTTTATTCTAGAATAAACTTTTTTGTTAATTAGACCTTTATAATGTATAACTGAAAGAATTTTATTGAGAGTGGTATGTTTTTAGACATTTTACATGTTTTTATGTAACAAGATGTTAAATCTCGACCACTGGTGTAGACACACACACACACACACACACACACACACACATTTGCAGACTTCAGAATATGACTCATGGGTCAACGTTTATTCATTCATCTATTAAAATTTTTTGAATGACATCTAGGATTTATGCACCATGCTAGAGTCTTGGAAACTAAGATAAATAGAAATAGTACTTGCTTTTAAGAAGTTTCCAGTCTATAAAAAGACACAGACTGTAAACAAATAAATGCTTTGAAGTATTTCTGACCTATAATGGACATCTATGCAGGGCATTATTTTAGGAGAAAGAAACAAGCAAAGAAAACAAACAAACAAATTCACAGGCTAATTTTACCTGGACTGATCAAGAAAGGTTTCGCTGTGAGGTCACCTTTAAATTGAATCTTGACAGGTAATGGACTTTTGCCAAAGATGTTAGAGTAAGGAAGGCATGCTGGCTAAAGGGAGTGGCAAAAGCATGGAGCTATGGAGCAGAGCACTTCAAAGAGCTGCAAATAGTTTGAAATGGTTACAAGGCTGAAGAGTAAAATAATAGGGTAAATCATAAAGAAAAGATAAACCAGTGCTCTGAGAATTGACTGAGCGGTCATCACAGTCTAACTCTTTGGAAATTGTGTTACTTTGCTACCTATTTTCTAGAAGAAGAACTTTCAACAGAAGGAAATGAAAGGAATGAAAACTTCTAATCACTGGGCATTATTTATGTCCTGTGTTTTCTTGTTAGTTTTAAATAGAGTTTGATAAAGATTCACATTACACTGGCTTGGATTTTTATTTTAACTTTTTTACAAAATATGATTAGAACAATTTAGTTTTAGTCTACTCACTAAAATGAAGCAATGTGATCATCATGTACACATGTAGTTCAGTTTCCATCTGCAATTGTCCATACTGTATGAAAAGCACGTCTTTAATGAGAAAACATACAGGGAGCTTGTTGCATCAGATATCTGTGTCATTTTTGTCTTTGGAAATGGCTCTTTTTTTTAAGATAATGACATTGATAATAATTTTCTAAATAACTTTATGTTCTTCATCTCACTATTTCCCTTTTTTCATTGCTGCTACAAACATACCCACATGTACACTCACAAACCCACAATCCGTAAAATATGAATTGCAAGTATTAGACCAATAGCATAGGTAAGGAAAGAAGATAGAGAGAGGAAATGACTAGTTACTCTGTTTCACATTGTGTCAGAAGCAGGTTCTCTTGAGCGTTGACTTGTTACTTTTAATAGTAAATCCTGCTGCCTACTGTATAAATTCAAGAATTCTCCTTTATTTTTAAAATTCACAGAGGGTAAATACAATAACTTTTAAGAAAAAGCATGTAACGGAATGGTTTTAAATCATGGATTTTGGGATTTCAAAGGAACTACAGTTGAACTTGTCTTCCCCATGTATTGCATAGCTTAAGAAAGTTTAGTTTTTTCTCATCTGTAAAAGGGATAATGATAGTTCTTAGCTATTATAAGGAGTGTGTTAGGTAAGGCATGTAAACACTATAAAAAGTTCTTAGACTATAGTAATAACTCAATCAGTTTAACTTATCATTGAGAAAATAAAGACCTCCAAATAGCAGTAAGGCTCTTCAATAAGAATCACATTAGAGGCCGGGCGCGGTGGCTCGTGCCTATAATCCCAGCACTTTGGGAGGCCGAGGCGGGTAGATCACAAGGTCAAGAGATCGAGACCATCCTGGTCAACAAGGTGAAACCCCGTCTCTACTAAAACTACAAAAATTAGCTGGGCATGGTGGCACGCGCCTGTAGTCCCAGCTACTCGGGAGGCTGAGGCAGGAGAATTGCTTGAACCCAGGAGGCGGAGGTTGCAGTGAGCCGAGATAGCACCATTGCACTCCAGCCTGGGTAACAAGAGAGAAACTCTGTCTCAAAAAAAAAAAAAAAAAAAAAAGAATAGCATTAGAAATTAAGCCCAATTAAAATATATCTATAATTAATGAGAAATGCATTTAGGTATAATATTTCCTGTCCCACTATAATAACTATCACAATGACACATATGCATATATTCTCATGTTAGTGCCATGGAATCTGGAGGTTTAGTTTGTTTTGTTCACCTTTATATCATCAACACAAAGAGCAATGCTAAGTACATGGTAGGTACTCAAGAGATACTTTAAATCAATGCATTAACTGAGTCTCAGACTTCTTTTTTATTCACTCAACTTCTTTTCAGATTGTTTATCTTAATGCTTCTTAAATTATTTTGAGAGAAAGAAAAAAAGAAAGAAAACCTCATAATTTTGAAGTCATATAGGCTTCAGTCTGAATAGTAATGGCTTTGGCAGCCACAAGCCACTTACACGAAGTCACGAACTCTTTTGGATCTGCTTGGCCAGGTTGTAGGGCTAGTTTAGAGGGTATCAATAATTCACACTAAAACAATTTATCGAATCCTAAACACTCTAGAATTCAGGCATTTATCATGCTCGTTTTTACCAGGTTTATTCAGTGAAATTGCTCTTTTCCAAACACCCCACCCTTTTCTGCCCCTGATCATTTTCTGGAAATTTTTTCCTGCAATGGGAGTCCTTTCTTTGCATTGACCATATTTGTCTAAATTCTATCCTTCCTTTAATTAACAGTACAGGGTGTCTGTATCTATCTTCCAAGAACTGGAACCCAGTCGCACTAATTCCCATGCTTTATCTCTCCTTTGATTTAGTGAGTGTAATTTCTCCATTATTTATGGCAATAAATCTTAATTGCCTCATATCATCACTTGCATCATTATTTTATAATAGTAGTTAATTTTGTTTATGTTTGGATATTGCCCTCACCCCAACTAAATTTTAAGATTTTTAAAGACAGGAACTATAAACTATTTTCTAAATATTTTTTTCTTACAGCTTATTTATATTTAGGAATTAAAAAAAAAATGATCAGTGGACTAGTTGAAAAAGAAACTTCAAGAAACTCTGTCTCCTTATGCTGCTGACACCTACTCTTTGCTAGATCCTATGATGCGTCCCACATTTTGATGCTTTTAATAAACACATAATTTGTTGTATGCAGGGCTTGGAATTATGAATCAGAATGCGTGAACAGTTTGAGTAACACCTATGGCTCATAACAAGTCAGAGATGGTACCTACCTCTTAGGTTCCAGTTGAATAATTATCTCTTTCAGGATACCTATAATTTGTTCATTCCTCACTGGACTCCTTTAGTACGGTCTCCAGATGTTTGTTAGCTATGGTCTCCAAATGGCTTACAAGCATTTGGTCTCCAGTTTGGAGACCAGTTTGGTATATTGGGTATATAATACCTAAGACTAGTTAATGCGTTAGATTTACAATTTCTAACAAAGCCCATTAACTCAAAACTTAAAAAATTAAACAAGGAGTTAATGAATAAAACAGCACTTTGAACAATAACAATAATAGCTACCATTTATCAAACTCTTAGTATGAACCATGGACTACACCAGTAAGTTTGCATGTATTTTCTCAAAATGCTTCCCAGTGACCTAAGATTTATGCAATTTGGCCGTTATTATTTTGTAAGTGAGAAAACTAAAGTTTAGGGAACAAAAATAACTTGCCTAATATTACAACTATTAAGTGCCAGTGAAGTCACCTTGTAAGTCAGGTCTGTTTCACTGGAAACATTTTAACAACATTCCTAAATAGATAATATAGATATGAAAATTACTGTTAATATGTTACAGACATCTCAAATCTCTTTTTAAAATTAGGCAAGGAATTAAGTAAACAATAAAATTGTATATGTCTTACAGAGTATGACCTTGCCATTCCTTTTCTTGGCTTCTTTCTAACACGTGTTGGCCAGAGTCAAGCCCGAGGCTTTCTTTTGTATTCTACATTCATCTTTCACCAAGTATTTCATAAGTACCTATTATGAATCAGGAACTGACCTAGGTGTTATAAATAAAGGGTAAAATAAAACAGACAATAATCCTTACCCTCATAGAACTTACATCCTAGTGAGGTAGGTAGAAAATAAACAAGGCAGTTAAGTAAAATACATGGTATATAGTGATAAGTGTTAAGACAAAAAATCATGGAAGGAAATTGGAGGTGTGCATTGGGGGATGGGTTGGTTTAGAGTTTTAGTTAAGATGGTTAGTGAAGGTCTCACTGAGAATATGACTTGAAATAAAGTTCTAAAAGATATAAACAAAATATACTTGTTGGAAAAGGTAACAGAAAGTGCAAGTGCAAAGGCTCTGAGCTAGAAGCCTGCCTGGAATGTTAAGAACCTCTAAGAAGCCAGCATGGCTGAAGAGAGAAAGGTCAAGAACATGTCACAGTGAAAAGATCGTGTAGGACTTTGTAGGCTAGGCTTTTCTCAGTGAGAAGGGAAGCCAGGTAGGTTTCGAACAGAAGAGTCACATGATTTACCTAATTTTTTTTTTTTTTTTTTTTTTGAGACAGAGTCTGGCTCTGTTGCCAGGTGCCAGGCTGGAGTGCAGTGGTGCCGTCTCTGCTTACTGCAATCTCCGCCTCCCGGGTTCAAGCAATTCTCCTGCCTCAGCTTCCCAAGTAGCTGGGACTACAGGCACGTGCCACCATGCCCAGTTAATTTTTATATTTTTCAGTAGAGACAGAGTTTTACCATGTTGGCCAGGATGGTCTTGATCTCTTGATCTCATGATCCACCCACGTCTGCCTCCCAAAGTGCTGGGATTACAGACTAGCTAATGTTTAAATAGGATCACTCAGGTTGCTGTGTTGAAAAGAGTCTTTAAGGGAAAAAGGGCAGGAGCAGAGAGACCAGTTAGAAGTTCTGGCAGTAATTCAGGGGAGGGATATTGAAAACTTAGATCAGATTGGTGCCTGTGGAACTGGCGGCAGGTTGTTCAATTCTGTTTGTAATCACAATTTTGATATCTATCTTTTTCTTTATCTTTTTTCTACACTGATATTGAGTCCTCCTTAGGTATGATGTGTGGGTTTTCAGCTCTGCTATATTAATTAGAAAAAAAAGTTTGATAATTAATTACAATGCAGTTTTACTGCTTGTTAATCCTCTGAACATTTTTAGAAGGTAGGTTACCCAAGACTTGAGTCATACATATGCATTCATGATTTCATTTTCTTTTGGTCTCAGCTCTTCTGATCCTCAGAGGATGCTGCCCTGGTTCTTAAATGAGTCAACTATAAGCTACTTAAGGGCAGGGACTGTGTCTCTTTTATGTATTTTTGTACCCATTGCCTTGCACATGACAAATGATTAATAAATATTTGATAAATAACAGATTGAATGAATGAATGTTAGCCATTCAAATAGCTGGACGTATTTTATAAAGTACCTCTTTAGACTGGGTGTGGTACCACCAAGTAAGAATAGATGCACAAGGTGGGTTTCCTTTCTAATGAAAAATTAATTAATTAATCTCTAATTAATATCGTCTCTAATGTTCATTATGACAGTATGTTTCCAACATCAGAATCTTAAGAAAGCAGCCTGGGAATCTGAAAATGACCCTAGGGTAAATCATTCATAAGACAAATTTGGAAAACACTATCATATAGCATATGTTTAGAATTCTCAAGTGTGTTTAGAAACTGCTATGTTTTAATAATAGTTGTCTAAGTAACATATAGATCCAAAGATTTTCCAAAGTTGGATTTCAACATGTAGTAAGAAATAAATTTAAAATTCCAAGTATGTTTTAAAAAACAATACTTTCTTTTATCAGAAGTTATGCATTGTGATATTTTCCATTACAACTTTTTAAAATGTCTCTCTTTTATAATGTTGATCAAAATTAACTAAATGTATTATAATCAGAAAAATAACTGGGGAAATACAGTTCAGATTGACCCATTTGAAAGATTCCTTCATTAACCTTTATTGACTTTGAAGGGGTGTAGAGTGGGTCATAACTCATAATTTGAAAAATATTGTAACATGTTCCCTGCCTTAAGAAAAATACAACCTCAATTAGGAATATGCATATGAAATGATGATGAATTACTATAGTCAGCCAACAGCAAGAAGGAAATGTGTAAAAGTCGTGGACTGAACACAGGGCTTCTCCATATAACCTGGTTCATTTACCAATTAGCATATTCCTTTGGCAATTCATAGTTCGGTGCTTACTTCCCTGGCCCTGGCCTTTGGGATTTAGCCTACTCACCTACATACCTCAGTATTCCTAATAACAATAACTAATGTTTGTTTAGTATTTATGATAGGTCAGGCAATGTGCACATTACTCATGTCATCTTCACAGTATCTCCAAGAAAAAGTTTTCTATTAAACCTACTTTTACATGTGAAAAGACTGCACCAAGGAGGTTTAGTGCCTTGTTCCGGGCCTCACAGCAAGTAACTGGTGGAACTACAATAAATGCCAGGCTCAGGCACCAATGCTTAGGACAGGCCAGTGCCTGGAAAGAACAGCTTTGCAACGTTTTGGTTTTGATGACTTCATTGGGCGTTTCTTTCGCCTATTAGATTTAGTGACTCAACAGATCTGTTTTCCCTGACTTGAGTGTGTCACAGTTTCTTTCATTAGCTAGGACCCAGAAGAATTCTTGTGGGTGAAATATTCTTCCAAGGATCTGGGATCAGGGGTGGGGTGCTTATACTTAGAAGACTTCATAACAAATTGAACTATGAGCACCTGTTGAAAGAAACCTATATGCTAAAATCCTCACTTAGTATTTATACAGTAGATAAGGTATTAAACTTCCCTTGATGAAGTGGTATTGTACTGTGTCTTGTAGAACCTAGCTCCTAATAATTGACGAGAGAAAAGTATACAATAAAATAAAAGGTCATTTAACCTTGGGAGGGTCTGGCCTTAAATATTTCTCAAATTTAAACTGCAATTGTTTTATTTTTTCTTTTCATTTAGACTTTGACACTTTCAAATAGGCAGAATTTGAAAGAAGCCAAGGGAATACCTTTCTTTAAAATGAAAGATGAATAGTGGGAGGCTTATTTTGAGTTTTTAAATTGATTTATTATTTATTTGTATAGGTATAACTAGATTTTGAATTTTAAAAAGGTACACATACATTTATTTATTTTAAAAGTGTCTACTTAGTTTTTCAGGGGTTACTTTAGAAATAGAAACTGGAGCAATGGAGTTTATGATGAGCCTGGTTGGGAGGGAGTAAGGTAGATTTCTGAAATGAATCTCAGAATCTTGGTGTAAATAAAAGAAGCCTTTGAGTTTGTGTTGGATGTTTAGTTGACTAATTTATAAACTGCACTCCTTCAGACTCATTAGGAAAAGTAAACCAATGAATCAATTTTAAGTGAGTCAGGATACATTATATTTTTCAACTGTTTTTAACATTATAAAAGTAATATATGTTTATTATAGAAATTATGGAAGTGTAGAAAAGGACAAAAAATGTATACTACCTCATATCCTTGCTATTCATATACAGAAATGTGTATTCTTTTCTTTTTTTCCTATATATATATGTGTGTACATGAATGTGTGTACATTGGATTACAATGTAATATTTGCCATGTGTTTTTGCTCATACCATGTTACAAGAACATTGTCATGTCATTAATAATTATTCACAGGCTTCTTTAAAAGTGGCTACATACTACGGAAATTTTTTCATTTTCTTTTTGAAAACTACATAAATACAGGTAAGTAGGGACTGAAAGTATTGTTTTTTCTTGGACCATTACTTTTCAGCAGAGGATAGAAAGCTTTCAAGTATAACCTTGGAATAGTTTTGAAATGAGATGCAATTGGGAAAAAAAAATATATGATGAGTCTGAATTTCAAAAGGATCATTGCCATTGTAGTTCAAACTAGGGGGAAAAAATGTATACTTAATGTAAAAGTTCCTGTAGCTAGTCCCCTAATACTGTCTCAACACCCAACCCTGGCAAATAATGGCTCTGAGCTGGGTTGTTAATGATTGTTTTAAACACGAGCCAACCAGACAATTTCCTTAGTATCACTATTCTCCCAGGTACTTAGATTGAAAGCACTGAAATCATTTTTACTCTCCAGCCACCATGGAGAGATAATAAATCCACAAATCCTATAGACTCTAGTAATTTCTTCTACTTTGTCTCTTTTTGCCTCTCCTTTCCTCAGTGGAGGCTCTCATTTTCTCTCACTGTATTGCTCCATAACATTGTGACTGGCTTCCTTAATCTCCCTCTGTCCTCTCCAAATTTGTCCTCCCCATATTGGCACCAGACTTTTTTTTCTTAAATACAGATAAGAACTGGCCATCCATTTCTCTGTTCAAGAGCTGATGTTTCGTACTGCCATCAACATTTTCATCCTCATGATGGCCTCAGTCACTTTTCATCACTACCTTCTGCCAGACCTACTGCTACTTCCATTTAGCCCACACAGCCTGAATCGATTCCAGCTATACTTCCCATCCACTGCTCATGCCATAGAGGAGATGTGGAAAAACTGGGATGTTTGGTAGAAAGCCTGGGTTTAAAATTTGTCATCTCCATTCACAAAGTAGCCTGCAATACTTCTTGGTGAGTAAATCCATTTTTCTGATGCTTAATTTCAAGATGATATAACTGACATAGTAATGATAAGGCTCTACCTTGTATCATGAGCAAGGCTTTAGACAAAAAGAAAAAGAAGTCTCAGATATATGCAGGATTCATTCAGAAGATGTTAAAATATTTTAGGAAAGCCAAGGAAATGTTAACTGAAGCAGTGAAGGTTAGCCTAAATTTGGTGGTCATTGCAAACTTGCTTATGTAGCTGAACATTTCCTTATGGTATACTTTGGATCCCAAGAACATGAGCTAGAACGTACCTCCTTTGTAAAATTTTAGGATATTGATAAAATGATGTTTAGTTTTACAATTGAGAAGGTGAGAGAAATTAACTGCAATATCGGCAGTTATATGTTTCCCAGCCGAGACCTCTACATAATATACAAGAGTAATCAGCTAAATATAACCACTCCAAATTGCTTGGGAAACCAGTCACAAAATTTACATAATTGTTTCATTGTTGCAAAGAGGTCGCTAATCCCGAAAAGATTTAGATTAATTGCAGAATAATGGAGGAAAGTAAACTATTTTATCAATATTGTTATGTTAATACTTATACACATTTGGTTATATATATTTGTGTTTTTAAAGAGAATTTGCTGTAGTAGAACATTTAACTGAAGATTGGTGTTTGGATGTCAAGGAATTGATTTTGACTTGTAATTTTAAGATAAAAGATATTTTAAAGACTTAACATTTGTAAGTTGTATTGGAATACGTAGGAAAGCTTAAAATGCCTCACACTTTGTTTTATTAATAGTTATTAGATTTAAAAGAATGATTTAAATACTTGAAGTTTTTTGTGTTTAGATAAAATACTTTTAAATTTTTAATATATTAATTTTATAAATATAGGTTAAAATATTTAATGGAAAATTAATTTAGTCATATAAAATCCCTTAATGGTTATTGTAAAAAACTTGATAAATTTATATGTAAAACAGTACAATTATAATTAAAATTTAAGAGTTAAGCAATATATTTGAATTTATAACTTTACCAATTAAATATGAATTTCACAAACTAAAAGAGTTCCACGTAATGTTTTCTGTCCATGAAAAATGCCTTAAAACAACAACAGAGTATTAACATTGCACATTATTGGGTTGTCATGAAGCATAAGCAAGATAACATATATGGCATTACTTTGTAAATTCTAGAACATTATAAAAATATTAATAATTATCTTCTAATTTCTTTTGCTTAATCTGTCACTTCAGTACAGAAAAATATTTACCTTTCCTTTTCTCTACATAATAATTGTCTTGTCCTTCCAGACCCTGCCAGCTAGTTTCTTCTCCAAGATATAAATTCTTTGTTTTCTATACAGTTATTGCTTTGTACTTCTATTGTAACACCTAATGCATTGTGCATTACTAGTATAACACTTGCATATTCCTTGTTTTGGAGATGTTTATGCCTGTTTTTCTTTACCAGAATGTGAATTCTGTCTTTTCTAATTCATTTTTTAGAAGTAAACATTAATTGAGTTTCTCTTAGGTGCTAAACACTGTTTTCTGTACTAGGACCAGAGTCATTAATAAGAAATATTATTTGTGTCTGTATGTAATGGGTAATAATGAATTATTGAATTTAATTTAATTTGAAGTAAAAAAATCATTCTGTCAAAAAAATTTATAATAAAAATTTTTAGGGAAGCAGTTGACTAGTTCAGGAAAAAAATTCAGGTAATGAAAATAGCAGATAAGAAAAATTACAAATACATTAAAGAAAAATGGAAGCTTCACCAGTATAGCACTCACTTTTTCCCTTAGGCCTAAAACATTGTTTTCATTCTTATAAACAATTTAGAAGACAGTTTTGCAGAAATGATTGGAGCAGTAGAGGCTGAAGGAGGGTAGAGGTTGGTTAGACAAGACTGCTGATCTTTAATCACTCAGTCAGGGATGTCTGCCCAGTCTCATTAGGAATATCTGCTGCCCACCTCCAATTTCCTCCCTTCCTTCTAGTCCTCAGCAGTCAGCAAGGCTGTTTTCCCTTTCCTTTTGTCCAGCAGTCAATAACATTGATTTTTACAGCACTAGGTGATTCTCACCTCTTCCCTCATTATCCCCTCCTTCAGAGCTAAACAAAGCCATGTTCCCTGTAGTGCAGCACAATCTGCAGAGCCTGTAAGACAGAAATGGCCAGAGGCAGGGTAAGAGAGATGGTCAGTGCCATCAAATCTCATGGGAACATCCTGGGCAGAATATTTTTGATACAGTCTTAACGTAAGGGGTAATATATCCTCCAGAGGAAAAATGCACATAAAATGTCTTTCTTGTTCACTGCAATTTAATTGAGTAGGCTGAGGGGGGAAAAAAGCCCTGAGGTCCTGTTTCCATGTATAATTCTTACTGAGTCTATTTGGATAGATAGATACTACTCCTGGGAAAAGGCCACCTCTCAGAATGGGTCAAAAGAACAGTAGTACATAACGGTACCAGAGTAAATTGAGAGAAAAGAATTTACTCAATGATTGCTTTTTTGTATTCTAGAAATTTCTTTTTTTTTATTTATTTTAATCACTATAAAAACCTTGTTAGGTGAGGGTTACTGCCACCACTAACCAGACTCTAAAACCGAAACTTAGAAATGCAAATTAGCAAAACCAAAGTCACATAGCAAGAAAATGGCAAAGCCAGTCTTTCTATACACATAATTTTGTCTTCCAGAACCACTGACTTTTCTTTCTGAGAGTTTATATAAAAGCAGTAATAATTTTAAAAAGTGAAGACAATACTCTGTTTAAATCAAGGAGAAGGTGCTAGAATTGGTTTTGTTTCAGTAATCTTATGAAGAAATGATCAAAACGATTTTGTTGCTTGGCTAAGGAAGAGCAGGAACAGAGAGAAACCTCAGATATTGTTTAGGAAAGATTTAGCCCAGGCTGGTTAAAAGGTGCCTCAATGCAGGGTTTCCAAGACTGGGAAAGGAGTTTCAGGTTTCTGGACCTGAAATTATATGTTGAAAGCATGTACGTTTTTCAACAAAATCTTTGTTTATGTGATAGACATTAGCATTCCATCTTACAAGCCCTTCATGGTGTCTTATACATAAAAGAAACTGAGTCAATGGTAGATTCCTTCCTTTCTCAATGATGTCCCAACCTTCTCTACAACATAATATGAAAGGTAATTCCCAGTCTTTCTTTCTGATGAGGTGTAAGTAAGGGCATTGTTTCTACTCACAGGGAAAACTTTCTGAGAATAAAAGCCTTAAAAATCTGTATCAAATTCAGCTACAACAACAAATTTCAAATCTAAACCCTCATGTGGGGGAGATGCATGGGTGTCCCTAGGGCAATCCTTGAGTACATACTGTCCGATAGAGTAACTATCAGTAGGTCTACCCTGAGTCATACTGTCCGATAGAGTAACCACTGGACACGTGTGGCTGTTGAACATTTGAGATATTGCTAGTCTGAACTGAGATGCATTGTAAGATGCATATTAAATTTTGAAGATTTAGTACAAAAAAATTGAAGCATCTCATTAACCTTTATCTTTGATTATATGTAGAATTTATTTTAGATATATTAGTTTAAATAAAATATATTATTATAATTGATGCCACCTGTTTTTCTCCACTTTTTTCCAATGTGGCTACTAGAAAATTTAAAATTACATCTATGGCTCTCATTTGTGGTTCTTATGATTATGTTTTTCTTAGACAACACTGCTCTGGAGACTAAATGGTAACTCATTCTTTCCATGGGTAGAGAGGCCCTTGACCTTGATATTCTGAAAGGGTTTTTATAATCAATGTGATTAGCTCTCTTCCTCCCTATCCTGAGACAGACAGAGAGGTTGGGCAAGAATCTTTCTAGCTCTGTAGTTCTGAGATCTTGATACAATCATTGAATGCTAGATTTAAAAGGAAACTTCAAGATTCCAAGTTTCAACTCTCAACTACTGTCCAAGGAGGTTAAGTGACTTGTCCAGAGAGTTAATGACCAGTACTTTTTCCATTAAAATGTACTGCCTCTCAAATGCATGACTAATCTTCTCAATGGAGAACTTACATATTTATATTGTCTTGGGAGAATGCAAACCCTATGACTGGGTGCAGACAGGTTTTCTTGGAATGGAAATTATTCTCTGCCATATTCTAAGTGGTCACAGTGGAGAACCCTTATTTGACTTTCAAAATTATGTGCTAGTATAATCTCTTCCGTGGATCCCTCCTACCTCAGGCAAATTTAGTTAATTTATATTCTTCCTTATCTACAGAGCTCTGTTTCAGCTCTGAAGAAACTATTTTGTGTGGACTGACTGACACACACAAACTCCTTAATTCAGGGTGCTTGTTCTGTGGGCTCAGTATCAGGCACATGGTAGGCCTGCAGTAAATATTAGTTTTATTGAACTGTATTTTGGAAAACTCTCACAGACTCCCTTTTATGTCCTAAATCTTGTTAACTCTCACAGACTCCCTTTTATGTCCTAAATCTTGTTATTCTATTCTTGTTATTCAATTTCATTAAAGTAGTAAATAAAACCCTCAACTTTTTCTTTCTTTACATACCTATTTTTTTCTCAATCAGTGATTCTTAGAAAATGCTATCATGTTTTGGAAATACCATTCCTTCACTCTTTCTTAATCTCCCAGTTAGTCATATGTTGAATTGCCTCATCAAAGGGACCCTCTCTAAATAAATGAAGTTGGACTTGTCAGTCAGGGGCGGATTGAGTAGGCCTGAAGAAGCCATGATTCATGCAATCTCATTTCCATGGTGTATTCCTTAAATGCCACATCTCCAGTTAGCAATTAGTCTCTCAGGAAAAAAAATTTAGCTTTGCATTCCTTTTGGGTTTTAAAAATTCCCTTTTGAAGTTTGTGCTAAGAATGAATTCCCTTTGGCCTTTTGGCTTTCTCAAGGTGGGATTTAGAAATGGCTCCATTTCCCCTGAAAATTGATTATAAAACCTGTGTCTACTGATACCCTCATTTTAGCATTAAACAGCTACAACAGTGTAAAGAAGAAGGGAATGAGTTTTTTGGCTTGCCATGCCTTGAATTCAGTTCTTCTCTCTCCTTCTTTGCAGATTTGTCAGGATGGGAGATGATTTGAATACACAGAATCCTGGCCCTAGTCCCTTGGCCTTACTATTCCCATTTTCTTTTCCCTGCCCATGCTTTTATTTGCCAGGCTGCAGAAACAAGAGACCTGTCCTGACATAGGTTCATCATGTTCACAAACACTGATGTAAGAAGATTTTTAAATTTGTGCAATGGAGTTATCTATTTTTTCATTCAAGTTTCATTTATTGGATGTCAACTATGTTTTAGCTACAGAGGCAGGCATCTTTAGTAATTTTTTTAAAATTCAAATTGCTGTTTCAGAGCTGAGATAACTAAAACTAAAATACCTTAAGTGACCTCCCCAAAGTCAATGCTTATAAATAGTGTATCTAGCACTCAAACTGAAGTCTGGGTAGAAAAAAAAATTGTGCTCATTCTATGACACTGTACTACTGTTTCATGATATAAAAGAAATTCTGGCTTACTATAGTGTAGCACAGTGATTAAGAATGGGAGAATGTGGAGTCTCTCTGTGTTTCTATCAATGCTCACAACCCTATAAACCTAGGTGGAAAGACCCTACTCAGCTTTTTCAGCCTAACTTCAGTGACTTGATGTAACAGTGTTTATAATTATGGTGTCTTAAGAAGCAGTCTTAAGGCTCCAAAATTCTTCTGTGACGTTGTTTTCCACTATAGGAAATGCCATCTGCTGTCCCCAACCCTTTTTCAAATGTCTTGATTTTTCTTCCACCTCTACCACTGCTGCTACAAGATGCCTTTTATTTTTTGCTAGGGCTACTATAATATATTCCTAACTCCTACTTCTATTCTTGGCCCACTCTAGCCTGTTTTCCATACTACAGCCAGAGGGAGGTTTTTCAGGTAAGAATTGGATCATGTCAAAAACCTGCTTAAAAGGCTTTCTCTTGCTTTAAATATGGTTACAAGGTCTTGTGTGGTCTGACCTGATCCTCTAGCTTTGCTGTTTACCACACCCCTCTATTGCCTTTGTGAACCATATTCTTCTCTCCTTGCAACAGTTCCTCAAAAGATCAGCTGTTTTTCTAATATGTCCTTTGCTATATTCCTTTCCTAGAATGTCTCCATCAACCGTTCATCTAGTTAAGTGCTATTCATCTTTCAGATCTCATCTCAAACCTCCGTCCTTCGTGGAACCCTTCCCTAACTCTATTATCTCGGTCTATTCCCCTGTATTAACTCTCATTTCATCTGAACCCATTTTTTTTTTTTGGTGCTTACCACACTTTTCTAAAATATGTATTTTAAAATATAGAGTATTTCTTTGATTATTTGATTACTACCTGTTTCCCTGCTAGACTGCAAATTCCATGGTGGCAACCATATCAGTTTTACCTATATTATATCCTTAGGAGTTATGGGCATGATAAATGACAGAAGGAGGCAAGCTTTTTTTAATAAGCTGCCAGTTTATATTCTCCAGATTAACATGTCTCCTGTCTCATATGTTTCATTTTATAATATATCTATCATCTCGTCTTCCCTGACTTAAAGCACACTAATTATTGCCACTCCTTGGCTCTGCGTGTGTGTGTGTGTTAGCCTTGCTGTGGGTAACAGACAGCACAGGTCAAGTCATCGAGTGTGAGTTTTTTCCCTGTCACATGCATGTGCCCATACTCCACCTGCTGTATACTGGTGTATGTTAAAGTTAATTTTTTAGGGATGTAAAAAAAGTGAAAACTTTTTTTAGTATTATTTCAAGATAAATATTTAAAAAAAAGAGAAAAAAGGGAACTTATGTCTGTTATTCAAGAAAATAGAAATTATAGAGTATATTCCTAAGGTAAATATTTAAAATAATATTTGACTGATCACATATTCTAGCTATGCCATGAGATTCCATTAGAGTAATTATTTGTGCTGAATTTGTTACACTAGGAATCTTAATCTAAACTAGACTTTAACTGCCAGATGAGGTTTTTACAAGACATTTTTAATAATTGGTGTGATTTGCCTATACTTTAGAAAATCTGGAGGTGGTACTAAAAATCAATTTTAGGAACGTGTTAAACTGTACCATATGTATGCAATCAACAAAATCCAGACTTTGAAAAAGTCTAAAGGTCAAATGGCTCAGGCTTATAAACAGATTAATAATAAGAGAAAGAAAAAGATGGAGTAAAAACCTGTAAAGTCTTAGAGACATAGAAAACTAAGCTATAGTGTTCAGGAATAGACTATAAAAAATACAAGAGAGGGATCATTATAAAAGTCAGGCCATGATTACTTTTGAAGGAAAGGAGGGTGTTTGATTGGCCTGAGGCACATCGAGACCTCCATGGTGGCTGGCAAAGTTCCATTTATTGATCTGAGTGATGGTTACAGGAGTCTGTGCTTAAATAATTCATCAAATCATACATTTTCTGTGGTTATCTATGTCTCTGTTTTATTTTACAATACAAAAAGGTTTTAAAATGCAGAAAAAGGGAAAATCCATTTTATTACCAATCTTTTTGTATTCCAAATTCAAATATCTCAGAAGTATATTGTGTTAAGTCATAGAGTCTATTGGGGGCTGTCTTTCAATGACAGAGAGAGAAAGCATTGGATATTTCATTTGGATATTAGATTTTACAAAATTCTTTGAGTTTTGAAAAGTACTTAACATTGGAGGAGAGGCTAAAGAAGCAGAAAAAGGAAAACTTGTACACAGATATGCAAACAGATAGAAAAACTTCCAGATCTTTTTCTAAACAAATAAAAATTCAGATCAGGCTGGTCATGGTAGCCCATGCTTATAATCCCAGCACTCTGGGAGGCTCAGGCAGGAGAGTCACTTGAGGCCAGGAGTTCAAGACCAGCCTGGCCAACATGAGAAAACCCTGTCTCTACTAAAAAAAAAAAAAAAAA
>PVKP010010134.1:0-65720 GCA_004027715.1 Plecturocebus donacophilus
TGTCATGAGGAGAGGGATCTGGAAAAAGAGAGCTAGGAATTATTAAATGTGAGTAGTTCTCTTTTTTCTTTCATCAACCCTTTTCATGGCCTTTGAGCTTCATTCCATTTCTGTAAAAGATGAATTTGGAATACATTTTCAAGGAATCCAGGAAATAACATCCTCAAATATGCCACGTTGGTATGATGATTACCTGGGGAACAGCAAATGCACAGAGGGGCTTTTCCTTTTTGAGACAGAGTCTCGCTCTGTTGCCCAGGCTGGAGTGCAGTGGCATGATCTCAGCTCACCACAGCCTCTGCCTCCCGGGTTCAAGCCATTCTCCTGTCTCAGCCTCCGGAGTAGCTGAGACTACAGGTGCGTACCACCATGCCTGGCTAATTTTTGTAGTTTTAGTAGAGACAGGGTTTCACTATGTTGGCCAGGCTGGTCTATTCCTGACCTGATGATCCGGCCTCCTAGGCCTCCCAAAGTGCTGGGATTACAGGAGTGAGCCACCTTGCCCGGTCCAGAGGGGCTTTTCATGAATTTCCCTTATCAGACCAAACGCTGATAATCCAGAAGAAATTCACTTATGAATCCCCTTTCAGAGAGTTTTATCAATCAGGGAATATTAACACACCACAGGAGAAAAGATTGAAGTGTGACACCTCGTTGTCAAGACATCATCATTGTTTGCTACATTCCACCTAAACTATTATATATGTAAGTAAATAATGTTTTCATTTTCTTCTTTGAGTGAACTCTCAAATTTTATACATATTTCGAAAGGAATATTTACATCACCGTTTAAACAGTAAATCAGCATTGCTTGGTAGAAATGGAAAGGTTATTGGAAACACACACCTTAAAACAAAACAATGTTTTAAAACTGCAGGCATAGTTGCCTGTTGGAGAGATTTAGAAAATGAAGCCTTTACTCTGTTAAAAAGGGAGATAAACGTTAGAAAGATGTTAAATATCATACTGGCCTCAAACATCTAGCCTGTTGGTTTGAAATGGGACGTTCTCACTCTGCTTTTTCAAATCGCATAATGCCCTTTTCATACACTCTTAGATTAGTCCATTTCTCCCAAATGGGGTACATCCCACATTTTAGGAAGCGATCCCTGTCTTCTCTTGATTAACTTGGATTTATCCTTTAGTCCGCAGATTAAAAAAAAAATCCTTCAGAGGAGGCTTCCAAGGCTACTGATCAATTAAATTACTTTCCCCTTACAATAATAGGCACTAAATACACCTTTATTGAAAGAGTATCCCCCCATACTCCTTCTTAGTACTCATTACATTAGGGCATGGTGCATTTATGTTGTCAAATCTCCTCTTAACTAGACGAAAAATTCTGAGTGCAGATACTGTGCCTCTCTGTTCAATTCTGTAGGCTCCAGATCTTTGCACATAATGGGTGATCAATGAATACAAATGATAAAAGGAATGATACCTTCACCGTTCTTGCAACCCCAGAATGGTTTAGCCCCGCCTTCCCCCTCAGCCAATGACAGGCTCCCTCTCGGCTGCTCCGATCGCGGATGGTGGGCGGGGCCACGTCATGATACATCAGTGCGTCAGTGGAGGGCAGCGTTTCCGGTCTGAGAAACCGTCGCGTTTCTGGGGAGACGTCTCAGCTGGCACTAACCACCGCACCAGAAGGCAGCCTCAGGACCGGCCACCTCCATCACTGGCGTCACCATGGGGGCTGTGCTGGGTGTCTTCTCTCTCGCCAGCTGGGTGAGTTCGGGGTCCCAAGTCCTCGCCGGCCCTGTGGTTTTGGGGGAAAGGTCTGAAGCCCAGAACTGCGCGGGCCGTGGCTCCAGAGGCCCTCGGGATGTCAGGAGGCCCCGGGCTGCAGAAGGTCTCCGGGGCCCCAGGCCTAAATCCTCAGGTCGGGATCAGGCGGTTCGCCTTCCGGGTTCGTCGGGGAACCGAGGAGGCTAGGCCGCGATTGTTTACAATTCGGATGGCCCCGCCCTGCGAGGCTTCCTGAATGTGGGTTCCTCTGGAACTGGAGTAGGACCAAGGAATGAGAGCTCCCAGCGCTGGGGCTCCACTTCCTCCCGAGCCGAGGCACCTCTTAAGGTGGCATCATTTAATTCTGGGTGGCTCAAGTAATATTTTTATACCCTAGCACGGGATTTGCCAAAACTACAGAGTATGTGGCAAAACTCGGATTTTAGCGGAGGCTTGTCTGCAGTTCTGGGTGCAAGGGAAAGAAGGCCTTGTAGATTGTTATTCGAAATTGGAAACCAGCGCCTGAATATTTGGGTACTGCTATAAGTCATTTATCCGAGGATAATCACCCCAGCATTCCTCTCTTCGAGAACGGTTATGACAGTGAAGTGAGTAAATGGGTTTCATCACTTCGTAAACTGTAAACATTTTAAAGAGAAAATTTTAGGGCCTGTAAAATAATATGCTTGGGTTACTTCATTTACCCACTTCAGAAGAGCTTGATTCCTTGATTTCTCATTCCCAGCAGATGTAGTATACCAGGTGTGTAGAAAAAAACACACTCAGTTTCTCCTGCTGTACTCATAGCACACTTTTGACACCAGATTTGTGGTGTGGGGGGATTCCCCCCCAAACATCAGGCAAACAGTCAGTTCTGCAGGGGATGCCAGCTTGGTGCCCTGCAAGTCAATTCTGAAGCTCTCTACTTAAAAATAGCATCAAATCCCACAAGTTGCGGGCTCAATCTCACAAGACCAATGGCAGGCCTCAGGTGGTTTTTTACCTGTACTTCTGACCGGCCACCTATAAATCAGAGTTCCCATGACCCCCCTCCTTGACTTTGATTAATTTGGTCACAAAACTCAAGGAAACATGTTTGCTGGGGTTTATTATAAAAGTATTTTATTATTAGCCAGGCATGTTGGAGGGCACCTGTAGTCTCAGCTACTTGGGAGGCTGAGGCAGGGGAATCGCTTGAACCCGGGAGGCGGAGGTTGCAGTGAGCTGAGATCTCTCCATTGCGCT
This sequence comes from Plecturocebus donacophilus, assembly GCA_004027715.1. Lineage (NCBI taxonomy): Eukaryota > Metazoa > Chordata > Mammalia > Primates > Pitheciidae > Plecturocebus > Plecturocebus donacophilus. The sequence continues at coordinate 2,974 of PVKP010010134.1, forward strand.
CCAGCCTGGGCGACAGAGCAAGACTCCGTGTCAAAAAAAAACAAAACAAGGATTTTATTATGTGTATTTATGTATTTTTAATTTTAGATTCAGAGGGTACATAGGCAGTTTTGTTACATGAGTATATTGCCTTATCCTGAGGTTTGGGCTTCTAATGATTACGTTGCTTGAGCAGTGAACATGGTATCCAATAGGTAGTTTTTCAACCCCTGCCCCTCCTCCTTCTCCACTCTTAGAATCTCCAGTGTTTATTGTTGCCGTCTTTGTGGCTGTATGTTCCCAGTATTTAGCTCCCACTTGTAAGCGAGAATATCCTGTATTTGTTTTTCTGTTTCTGCATTAATTCACTTGGGGTAGTGGCCTCCAGCTGCATCTTTGTTGCTGCAAAGGACATGATTTTCTTCTTTTTTATGGCTACTATTAATATATTTTTAAAGATACAGATGAGGTGATATGTAAGACAAGGTATAGGGAAAGGGGTCTGGAGCTTTCATGAACTCTCTGGGGTGTCTGAGGTTCCACCCTTCAGAAACCATGTGTTCAGCTGTCCAAAAACCTTTTTTCTTTTTCTTTTTCTTTTTTGAGATAGTCTCACTCTTTCACCCAGGCTGGAGTGCAGTGGCACCATCTCGGCTCATTGCAACCTCCGCCTCCTGGGTTGAAACTATTCTTGTGCCTCAGCCTCCCGAGTAGCTAGTATTATAGGTGTACACCACCATGCCTAGCTAATTTTTGTATTTTTAGTAGAGATGGGATTTCACCATGTTGGCCAGGCTGGTCTCGAACTTCTAGGGTTTGAGCCACCACTCAGCCAAAAATTTTTCTGAATTTTGTCCTTTTGGGCTTTTATGCAGGCTTCATTATGTAGTCAGCATTGATTAAATTACTGGTTTTTGGTAACTGGCCTAACCTTCAGCTCCTCCTCCTTGGAAGTTCAGGGGTGAGACTGAAAAGTCCCAACCTCCTCCTGTGACCAGCCCCCATCATGAAGCTACCTGGGGACTGCCAGTCACCTCTCATCTCATTAGCATACAAAAAGACATTGATATTCCAAGGATTTTAGGAATCCTATGCCAGGAAATGGGCACCAAACATACATATATTTCACCGTGTTACACCAGGGATTCTTGTTTCAGCTCATTCTGTCTTCTTTTTTTACTGGAGGGAGACAGTTTTACTCTGTCACCCAGGCTGGAATGCAGTGACTCAATCGTAGCTCACTGCAGACTTGAACTCTTGGATTCACGTGATCCTCCAGCCTCAGCCTCCCCAGTAGCTGGGACTAGAGGCATGTGACACCATGCCTGACTTCATTCCACTATTTCTTAGAAACAATGTATTTTAAGGTTGTCCATCCTAAATCGAAAGTGTTCCATTTTTTTTATTTTTTATTTTTATTTATTTATTTTATTATTTTTTTGTAGAGATGAGGTTTCACCATGTTGGCCAGGCTGGTCAAGTGAACTCCTGACCTGAAGTGATCCTCTTGCCTCAGCCTCCCAAAGTGCTGGGATTACAGGCATGAGCCACCGAGCCCAGCCTATTATTATTATTTTTTTTTGAGACGAAGTCTCAGTCTGTTGCCCAGGCTGAAGTGCAGTGGCATAATCTTGGCTCACTGCAACCTCCACCTCCCAGGTTCAGTCAATTCTCCTGCCTCAGCCTCCTGAGTAGCTGGGATTACAGGCGTGTGCCACCACGCTCAGCTAATTTTTGTGTTTTTAGTAGAGACAGGGTTTCACCATGTTGGTCAGGCTGGTCTCAAATTCCTGACCTCAGATGAGCCACCTGCCTTGGCTTCCCAAACGCTGGGATTACAAGCGTGAGCCAACGTGCCCAGCCCAAGTGTTCTATTAAGGACTTTGTTGAAAGCAGTGTTTTTCGAATTTATCTGACCTTGACCGAAAGAAAGATTTTGCATAGTTGATCTGATGCACCCATATAGAGACAAAGTTTTATGAAATAATCCTTTACCATCTACTATATGATTTTCTTTTATTTTCTATTGCATTAGAAAATCCTGGTCAGTTGAAGGCTGGGCGTGGTGGCTCACGCCTACAATCCCAGCACTTTGGGAGGCTGAAGCGGGGGTTGGGAGGATCACAAGGTCAAGAGATTGAGACCATCCTGGCCAACATGGTGAAACCCAGTCTCTACTAAAAAATACAAAAATTAGCTGGGCATGGTGGCTCATAGCTCTAGTCCCAGCTACTTGGGAGGCTGAGGCAGGAGAATTGCTTGAACCCAGGAGGAGGAGGTTACAGTAAGCTGAAATCGCGCCACTGCACTCCAGCCTGGCAACAGAGGGAGACTCTGTCTCAAAAAAAAAAAAAAAAAAAATCCTGATGAGTTGATTTTTACAATCCACTAGTGGTTCAAAATCACTATTTATAACACACATTCTTTAAAAATGTAGTTAAGGTCATTAGTTAAGGAGTGAATTGTTAATTTGAAACAAACTTTTTTTTCTATCATGATAACTGGAAATGCATTTTGGCTTTGATTGAAAGCTAAGATTTGAATTGATGCCATCTAAGCATTTCTGTCTATATGGTACTTTTATATTTTATTAATTCCTTTTATTCAGTAGAAATGTTAAGGAGTTCTATATGCCAGAGAATAGAATGAGTGAGGGAAAGAGTAACAGAAAGTGAAATCAGGAAGGTAGGGAGCAAAATCATGTTTATACCCATTATATGGTCTTGCAGGTTTTTAAGGACTTTGGCTTTTACTCTTAGGTTATATGGGAATCCATTACAGAGTCTGAAAAAAGGAGTGATGTGATCTGGGCCTGTGTTTTAACAAGGTGGATTCTAGTTGCTGTTTGGAGAATAGATGATAGAAAAGTAAGGGTAAAGCAGTATAGGGAGGGAAAAATCTTCCACTAGCCTGTTGGGTTCTGCTTCAGGGGGCTTGTGAATTAAACTGACAAAACAGATTATTTAGAGAAATAGGAGGTTATTTATGCATGCAAGACATGTACACACAGGGGGCTCACTGCAACCTCTGTCTCCCAGGTTCAAGCGATTCTCCTGCCTCAGCCTCCCTAGTAGCTGGGATTACAGGCATGTGCCACCACGTCTGGCTAATATTTTGTGTTTATAGTAGAGACAGGATTTCACTATGTTGGCCTGGCTGGTCTGATGATCTACCTGCCTTGTCCTCCCAAAATGCTGGGATTACAGGCTTGAGCCACTGTCCCTGGCCAACTCAGAGCTTCTGAATGGGTCCCAACAGCAGTGAGATGGGAGCTATCACACTTAATTCAGATGAGATATAATAGCTGTAGCTTGGACAAAGGCAATAGCTACAGATACTGTGAAGATAGTCAGATTCTGCATATATTTTAAGGATAGAGCTGATACACTGGCAGATTGGATGAGGATTTTGGAAAAAGGGAAGGCATCCGGGATTACTCCAGGTTTTGGACCCAAGCAACAGGAAGAAGAGAGTTGTTACTCGCTGAAATAGGAAAATGACATAACATATAGTAGGACAGATTTGTAGCACAGATATTTATTGAGTACTCTGTAAAGGTGCAAAAGATATACATTGTAAAAGTAGTGTCCCCTTTGAGATAGTTACATTCCTTTTTAGAGACAGGGTAAGTTTATTAATTTGCCAGGGCTGCATAACAAAGTACCACAGAGCCGGTGGCTTAAACCCAGTGATTTTTTATCTCTGAATTCTAGCGGCTGGAAGTCTAGAATGAAGGTGTCAGCAGGGTTGGTTCCTTCTAAGGGTGGTGAGAGAGAATCTGTATCATGCCTCTCCCCTAGCTTTTTCGTGGTTTGCTGGCAGTCTCTGACGTTCCTTGGCTCATAGATCTCTGCCTTCACATGGCATATGGCATTTCTCCCTGTGTTGTAAGCCTATGTCGAAGTTTCCTCTTTTTATAGGGACACTAGTCATATTGGATTAGCTGCTCACTCTACTCCAGTATAATCTCATCTTATTACAACTGCAATGACCAAGTAAGGCTATGTTCTGGGGTATTGGGGATTTTTCAACATAAGAATTTGTGGAGGGCAAGCCTCTGCAGTCTTTGGCCTATATTATAGTTAAGAATTGGAGACTGAGACTGGCTGGTCAATTTCCCATTGCTGTTGCAATTATAAATAATAACAGCTACCATGATATATTGAGCCTGATATATGTGTCAGGCATTATACTAGGTGCTTTATATTCCTGACATCATCTCATTCTTTACTCAATAACTCTGTTCGAGTAGGTGGTATTATGCTCATTTTTACAGATGCGAAAACTCAGCTTTTTTAGAATGTTAAAACCTCGCGGCAAACCACACAAAATTATCATAAAGTCCACACAAGGTACCATCTATAAAAAATGAAGATTATTCCTGGCACCATATTGTAAGACCAGAGTTATTCATTGTTTACATCTGCTAATTCTGAATTAGCCTGTCCTTGTAATGTGACTTGATAATGTCACATTATCAAGTGCAATTCAGGTAGTTTCATAATCAAGCATAATGTCTCAAATTATATCCTCTCTTAGCTAGACATGGTGGCGCTTGCTTGTACTCAGGAGACCGAGGCCAGAGGATCGCTTGAGGCCAGGAGTTCGAGGCTGCAGTGAGCTATGAGCACACAACTGTACTCCAGCTTGGTCAACAGAGTGACACCTGTCTCTTTTTAAAAAAAAAAAAAAAAAAAAAAAAAAAGGCAGGCACAGTGGTTCATGCCTGTTATCCCAGCACTTTGTTTGGGAGGCCAAGGCAGGTGGATCACTGGAGGTCAGGAGTTTGAGAACAACCTGGCCAACATAGTGAAACCCTGTCTCCACACAAAGATTAGCTGAGCATGGTGGCACATGCCTGTAATCCCTTTAATCCCAGCCACTCAGGATCCTGAGGCAAGAGAATTGCATGAACCCAGGAGGCTGAGGTTGCAGTGAGTCGAGATGGCATTATTGCACTCCAGCCTGGATGATAGAGACCCTGTCTCAAAAAAAAAAGGCAATTGAAAGAAAATTATATCTTCTCTCATGTAGTGTGGTCATTAACAGATTTTAGCAGACTAAAGATCTAGTTTACTCTTAAAAAAAAAAAAAGGAGGTAAAGTTTACATAACATAAAGTTAACCATTTAAAAGTGTATAGTGGGCTGGGTGTATCTCATATCTGTAAACCCAGCACTTTGGGAGGCTGAAGTGGGTGGATTGCTTGAACTCAGGAATTCAAGACCAGCCTGGGCAACATGACGAAACACTGTCTCTACTAAAAAATATTTAAAAAAATTAGCTGGGCATGATAGTGCACACCTGTAGTCCCAGCTACTTGGGAGGCTGAGGCACAAGAATCGCTTGAACTGTGGAGGTGGAGGTTGCTGTGAGCCGAGATTGTGCCACTGCACTCCAGCCTGGGCGCCAGATTGAGACTGTCTCAAAAAAGAAAAGGGGTATAGTGGCATGTAGTACATTTACAGTATTTTGCTGACATCACATCTATTTAGTTCATTGCTCTAAAGGGAAACCCCCTTACCCATTAAACCGTTACTCCCATTTCTCTCTACTTCCAACCCCTAATCTTCTGTCTCTAGTCACCTATTCTGGATATTTCATTATGTAAATGCACTAATACAGTATGTGACCTTTTGTTTCTGGCTTCTGTAACTTAGCATGATGTTTTCAGGGTTCACCCGTGTTCTGTGATGTATCTATCGATTATGTCTGAATAAGTTATTACATTGTTGTAACCCAGCAAATTGTAGAGAAATCACCACTCTCTGAGACTGAATCAGGAGTCCTTTATTGCTGGCAACCGAGAGATGGCTAATGCTTAAAATTCTCTGCCAAAGAAGGGGCTTGATTTTTTTTTTCCCCGCCTCCTTCCCACTGCTTGATTCCTTTTTATACCTTGCTTAAAGGAGGGGAGGAGGAGCCTAGCTGAAGCAAATTTTACAGAAGCAGAACAAGCAAAAGTTAAAAGATAAGCGGCTGCAGATGTAGGAGTTTTTCCTATTATCAGTAGTTGCATTCTTAAGTGAGGATGGCACAGCTTGACCTTATCAGTGAGTGCATTCCTGAGTGCCCTTGAGTACTACTTGACCTAGCTGTGCACTCAGGGGAGGAGGATAGCACGAAGGGGGAGACTAAGATGGAGCCTGTCCGGCTCTCAGCTAAAATGGGGTCAGTTAGGCTAACACAGGGTAGGTTAGCACAGTATAAATATACCTTTTTTTTTTTTCTTCTTCTTCTTTTGAGACCAAGTCTCACTCTGTTACCCAGGCTGGAGTACAGTAGCATGATCTCAGGTCACTGTAACCTCCGTCTCCCAGGTTCAAGTGATTTGCCTGCCTCAGCCTCCTGAGTAGCTGGGACTATAGGTATAAGCCACCACGCCCCGATAATTTTTGTATTTTTAGTAGAGATGGGGTTTCATCGTGTTGGCCAGGCTGGTCTCGAACTCCTGACCTCAGGTGATCTGCCTGCCTTGGCCTCCCAAAGTGCTGGGAATACAGATGTGAGCCACTGCACCTGGCCAGATATACCATATTTTACTTAGACCATGTTTACTTATCAATTAATGGACAGTAGGTTGTTTTCACATGTTGGTGATTGTAAATAGTGCTGCTGTGAACATTCATGTACAAGCCTTGGATTGAATAGCTCTTTCAAACAAAATAGCTATTGGGGTCAGGTATGTACTTGCTGGGTCATTTGGTAATTCTATGTTTAACTTTCTGAGGAACCTGGTTCCTCTTGAATTGAGCTAAATTGCCCTTGCTGTTATTATTTATCAGAGGGTTTCCATGTAATGTTGCTTTATGTTGTAATATCAGCTTTGGTAACTTGGATTTGCTGTAAATAGCGAGTGGAGTTAGGTTTGTTTGTATTCTTCTTACATTTTTAAAACATGATGCTCTCAGAATGTAATTAACATTTATTGAGACGTTAATATGTTTTAGGCAGTGTTGAGTGTTCATTTAATACAGCAAAGGCTGAGGGAGGAAAATTCTATTGAGTTCATTTTATAGCTGGTGAAATGGGGTTAAGAGTACGTAACTTGCTGGGGTACAAAGTGGCAGAAATAATATTTACTTTAGAGCCCATGCTTTTAACCACTTCCTCCCAGCCATGATTCTCTCAGTTAAAACTGTAAAGTCTGATTTGCTATGTCTTCTCTTCTGTGACATCTGTGTCATAAAGGAGTCTACTAAAGGAGGTCTTAGGTGACCATGATGTGCTCATTTCAGGTTCCATGCCTCTGCAGTGGTGCCTCATGTTTGCTGTGTAGTTGCTGTCCTAACAGTAAGAATTCCACGGTGACTCGCCTCATTTATGCTTTCATTCTCATCCTGAGCACTGCCGTATCCTATATCATGCAGAGAAGAGAGATGGAACCTTACCTGAAGAAGGTAAGAAGCAACAATGCCCTTAATGTGTTGGTTATTTTATTTCTATATTTTGCAGAATGCTAGTTTTTTTTTTTTTTATTTCTTCACTGTTAATCACGTTCATTGTAATTTGGAGACTTTTACTTATATGGGGGTATGGTCAGAACACAGAAATATGAGGACATTAGTCCTTTTCCAGAAATACACAATGAACATCTTTAGGCTCTAGTCTAACAACTGAGAGAAAACGTTAAAAGAGTGACTCCAAAACATTTCTTTCCTTGTGTGTTAAGATCGAAGCATCTAAACCAGACTAGTTCTTCACCTTTGGAAGGAGTCACTCATGGCTGGAAAATCTCATGGGAAAATGGCAGACAGCCTCTTCAGCATAAAAGAGCAAAGAAGAGAGAGCATTTTTTTTTTTTTTTTTAGTTTTTTTTTTTTAAGATGGGGTTTCACCATGTTGGTGACGCTGGTCTTGAACTCCTGACTTCAGGGTGATCCGCTCGCCTTGGCCTCCAAAGTGCTTGGATTACAAGCATGAGCCACCACGCCCGGCTGAGAGAGCATTTTTATTTTTAAAATGCAATTTGTTTATACTGTTTGGTAACAAGATTGTAAATGAATTGGAAGGCAAAGAGAAAAATTCCATAGTCTTATAGTTGTTGAAGTAGTTAATTTTCTAAATCCAGTCTTCCCTGTGGTGGGGTAGAGTCTCTCTAAGTGTAGATATCCTCATAGCACTGAAATTGCTTTTTTCCAGATTCCTGGATTTTGTGAAGGGGGATTTAAAATCCATGAGGCTGATAGAAATGCGGATAAAGATTGTGATGTGCTGGTTGGTTATAAAGCCGTGTATCGGATCAACTTTGCCATGGCCATCTTTTTCTTTGTGTTTTCTCTGCTCATGATAAAAGTAAAAACAAGTAAAGATCCCCGAGCAGCAGTACACAATGGGTATGTTAGATTTATGATTAACTTTTATATTATGATGTGACTCTTCCTTCCCTTCAGCAGTTAATGTTGCCATTCTGATGGAATCAATGGAATATGTAAATGAATGACCCAGATGTATTTCTGGTCTGTTACACATGTGAAATTTTTTTAATGTCATGTTCAATTAGATCCCTGTAACATGGAGGGGATGGAGTCTTGTCTTTTTATTTTCTTTTTTCTTTTTGTGACCGAGTTTCGCTCTAGTTGTCCAGGCTGGAGTTTAATGGCAAGATCTTGGCTCACTGCAACCTCTGCCTCCTGGGTTCAAGCGATTCTCCTACCTCAGCTTCCTGAGTTGCTGAGATTACAGGCATGTGCCACCACGCCTGGCTAATTTTTGTATTTTTAGTAGAGACGGGGTTTTACCATGTTGGGCAGGATGGTCTCAAACTCCTGACCTCAGGTGATCCGCCCACTTCAGCCTCCCATAGTGGTGGGATTATAGGCATGAGCCACCACGCCTGGCCCAAATTTTAATTCTGAATGGAGTTTTATAAAGTGCGTATTACAATTCCCTTTTTACACACGCAGTAACTGAATTTCAGAAAGGTTAAATGGCCTGAGATCTGTTAACCAATTGGAGGTTGGAACTAGGATTGAAACTTAGATCTGTTCAGCCCCAAAGCTTGGTTCTTTCCACTCTATCATACAAGGCAGTCATTAAAGAGCATGAACTGAAAATCAGGTGCCAGTGATGAGCTGTGTCATTGTGGACAAGATAATCTGTGCCCTGTGTTGTAAACAAAAGATTCGTAATCACTTTTCATCCAGACTTCACAGTTAATGGTGCTGTGGGTAGCTAACACTGTTACTTTAGAACTCCCAGAATGTTAGAAAAATGACTACCTTTAAGTGCTAAAAGTAGGGAAGCTCTAAATTTTTAGTTTTTTTCTGATTATAAATATGAATGATTTATTCTCTGCGCTCATGTTGTCCTTTAATTGTGTGAAACATTAAATGAATTAGCCTCATGTCAAATGAAGAAAATAGTCCAGACAATCATGTTGGGGAAAAAGCTATTATTTTTGCATTTCAGAAATGAATTTTTCTCAGTATAAAGGTGAAACTTAACATTTCATAAATGCATTTTTATATTTTAATAGGTTTTGGTTCTTCAAAATTGCTGCCCTTATTGGAATCATGGTTGGATCTTTCTATATCCCTGGGGGCTATTTCAGCTCAGGTAGGGTTCACCATGGTGGGGGTTAATTTTAAGCTATATAAACTCTAGACGATTGAGTTAAAGCTACATTTTAGGCCAGGTACACTGACTCATGCCTGTCATCTCAGCACTTTCGGAGGCCAAGGTGGGCAGATCACCCGAGGTCAGGAGTTTGAGACCATCCTGGCCAACATGGTAAAACCCCGTCTCTACTAAAAATACAAAATTTGCCAGGCATGGTGGTGTACGCCCATAATTCCAGGTAATCAGGAGACTGAGGCAGCAGAATTGCTTGAACCTTGGAGGCAGAGGTTGCAGTGAGCCAAGATCATGCCAGTGTGCCCCAGTCTGGGCGACAAATCAGGATTCTGTTTCAAAAAAAAACAAAGTCACATTTTAATTACTTTTTTGCAGAACTGGCAATTAAATGAGATGGTGTCCAATTAATATGACTTGGTACCTGCAACTCAATTTTTTTTTTTTTTTAGACAGAGTCTTGCTCTGTCACCGAGGCTGGAGCACACTGACATGATCTTGGCTCACTGCAACCTCCACCTCGCTGGTTCAAGCAATTCTATGCCTCAGCCTCTCGAGTAGCTGAGATTACAGGCACCTGCCACTCTGTCCGGCTAATTTTTGTATTTTTAGTAGAGACAGGTTTCACCATCTTGGCCAGGCTGGTCTTGAACTCCTGACCTCGTGATCCACCTGCCTTGGCCTCCCAAAGTGCTGGGATTACAGGTGTGAGCCACCATACCCCGCCGCAACTCAATATGTGGATTTAAAGTCAGGAGGCATTCACTGCACCTCTCAGGTTTTCTGAACCCATATGTTAATCTTTTGCCAATATCTTAATTGTTTGTGTTCTCATTTGTTGCAGTGCAAAGCTAATTGGAGAGCCTATCAAAATAAGAGCTTACAACTCTTGTGCTCTTCTATCTCTGTCTTAACCTACTTCCTTAGCTTGGCATCAGGTGACATCTTTAGATTTCTACTCTGATTTTCCCAACTCAAAAAGAAAAGACTTGCAGTTTCATTTGGAACTCAGGTTGTAGGCTCCCCTTGGCACAAGCTAAAACATGTTTTAAAAGGTCTGAAACCTAGTAGAATGCTTTTAAGAGAATGCCTTTGAATTTGGAATCTTGCTATACTGCTGGAGACAGAATGTCTTTACCACTTGTGTCTTGTTTTAATTGAAATCTGTTCAGAATGTTGGACCTTCTGAAATGTTACTCTATGGTAGAGAATAACTTTGCTCTCTTGGTTCTTGTAGCCTGGTTTTTTATTGGCATGACAGGGGCCGCCTTCTTCATCCTTATTCAGCTGGTGCTATTGGTAGACTTTGCTCATTCTTGGAATGAATCATGGGTAAATCGAATGGAAGAAGGAAACCCAAGGTTGTGGTATGCCGGTAGGTATCTCTACTCACCTATGTTAGCCATACTGCTACATTAAGGAGGGTGTATAGTAAAAATCATCATTATAGTCCCAGCAACTAGAGTCCTCAGCAGCAGAAGGCCAAGGTGGGAGAATGGCTTGAATCCAGGAGTTCAAGACCAGCCTAGGCAGCATATTGAGACTCCATCTTTACATTAAAAAAAAAAAAAAAAAATTAGCCGGGCATGGTGACATACACCTATAGTCCTAGCCGCTCGGCAGGCTAAGGCAGGAGAATCACTGGAGCCCAGGAGTTCAAGACTGCAGTAAACTATCACACCACTATACTCCAGCCTGGGAGACCCTGTCTCTAAAAATATTAATAAAAATAAATAAAAGGAAAAATATCTATAATTTCCTCAATTTGGCTCTGAATTATATGCATTACAGAAATAAAGTAGCACAGATAATATCAACTTGGATTTCCCCAATTTGAGAGTTATAATGTAATTACATGTGTTTAGATAAGGAAAAACAGTTGTATTTAGTGACTTAGTTCTGGTTTTGATAATCTTGTTTCCACGGAGAGGAAACTCAGATGGGTTCAACACATGGGATAGCTGCCCACCTAATTTAGGCAGATAGGAGTAGGTAGTCTTATGGCCTTATTCAGAAAGGGACCCCACACCTGCTATGAAAAGCTTTCTGGTAGGAAAAGAGCACTTACAATTTCTAGGCTGAGAATAGGAGTTAACAGTAGCTTGTGAATATATTTTGGCTATGTTAGAGCACTAACTACCTAATAATATATACTTGCACACATTTCTGATTATTTCCTTTGGACAAATTCCCAGAAAGAGAAAAGTCAAAGTGCACGAATATTTTAAAATGTTTTCGGTACGTATTACCAAGTTGCCCAATTTTATTTTCATTTTATTTATTTAGTTTAAAAGATATTTACATATATTTTTAAAAATACTATGTTTACCATAAAAACAAATGATAGAACTTTTTAACTTTATAAAGAATAAAACATGCAAATCTTCACCTATCTACAACCCATTTTCCAGATGTAGCCACTCTTGTGGACCTTTATGTATTTATGCATTCACCTTGCTTTTGTATTTAAATGTAAACAAGATTGTACTGTATATTGTTCCATGACTTGCTCTTTTCACTTCCTACATGATGAATATCCTCCCTACCAGTGAGTGTAGGTATGTCTTACTCATTTAACCTGCATTCAAGCTCCTGGCATGGACTTTGCTGTAAGCTGCATGGTGTTCCATTCCATACAATTCCATGGCATTCCATGGCAGAGTATACTGTAATTCATTTAACCTTTGCCCTGTTGTTGGTCATTTAAATTGTTTGTAATGACTATTTTATTTTTACCTATTTCTTTCTTCTTCTTCTTCTTTTTTTTTTTTTTTGAAATTGGGTCTCACTCTGTCACCTAGGCTGGAGTGCAGTGGCACAATCATGGCTCCCTGCAACCTCTGCTTTCCTGGCTCAAGCGATCCTTCCACCTTAGCCTCTCAAGTAGCTGGGACTACAGGTGCACACCATCACACCCACATTACCATGCCCGGCTAACTTTTGTGGTGTTTTTTCTTTCTTTTTTTTTCTTTTTACCACCCTGCTGCCCTCCCGTTTGTTTTTGTGTTTTTTTGTGAAGACCAGGTTTCTCCACGTTGCTGGAACTCCTGGACTCAATCGATCCACCTGCTTTGCCATCCCAAAATGTTGGGATTACAGGTGTGAGCAGCCACGCCTGGCTCTTATTTTCTTTAATTCATTTGGATCATACAACTCTAGAAGAATTTAATGAGTTGCAAATCGGTCATATTTTATAGTAACTAAGTGTAGAAAAATCTTGTATATTCATATGGGAAAACATTAAGAAGTGTGCTAGGAACTTAATATACATCATTTAATTTTAGACATGCAAAATTCATTGAGGTAAGTAGAAACTAGTTTTCTTACATCTGGTCTTTGACTTGAATACAGGTTAACTGAGCTCATCATTCCTGCAGTTGGTCTGAGTATATTATATGTGCTGTTTCATGTTTTCTAATTTTCAGAGCTACACAACTAATTGTTTTGTTTGTTGTTTGAGACAGGGTTTTGTTAAGCTGTCCAGGCTGGAGTGCAGTGGCACCATCTCGGCTCTCTGCAACCTCTATGTTCCAGGCTCAAGCAGTCCCCCTGCCTCAGCTTCCTAAGTAGCTGAGACTACAGGCACATGCTACTGTGCCTGGCTAATTTTTGCATTTTTTGTGGATATAGGGTTTCACCATGTTGCCTGGGCTGGTCTGGAACTGAGAGGCTAAAGCCATCCATCCACCTCGGCCTCCCGAAGTGCTGGGATTACAGACGTGAGCTACCATGCTCAGCCAACACAGCTAGTGAATGGAAAGGACAATGACTTTAGATAATGAAAAATAGCAAATGAGCCACTTTCCCAGTTCAGGGATGTACTCTCATTGTGATGGGAAATGGGTTTAGATAGCCAGTGGCTGCAGAGGGAAAAACTGGCATAGAAAGATACCTGTGTGTCTGTCCTGTTTTCCTCTAACACCATCCTGGTGTGGAGCTTGCTGTGAACTGGGTCATTCTGAGGGTATAGGAATCATCTAGGTTCCTAAGAAAAGCTTGCAATATACAGTAATTAACATATAGTTAGCAGTTCCATCTAGCTGGAATGATCAAACATCTGGTAATTCAACCCATGAAATACTATTAGATAATTCAGGAAGTGAATTCAGTTGCTTAGTGCATTTTGGAATTTAACATCAAGCCAATTGAATACAATGTTGATACTTTAACTTTGAGATCTCTGTAATTTTACTGTGAATTTCTCCAGAAAAGTGAAATAAGGAGACATTATTTTTATATGGAGTGGAAAAAAATTGGTCTTCACTATAAGTTTATTATAGTTGTGGGCATTCATATTGGTTTCCCTTTCTCCAGCTTTACTGTCTTTCACAAGCGCCTTTTATATCCTGTCAATCATCTGTGTCGGGCTCCTCTATACGTACTACACCAAACCAGATGGCTGCACAGAAAACAAGTTCTTCATCAGTATTAACCTGATCCTTTGCGTTGTGGTTTCTATTATATCAATCCACCCAAAAATTCAGGTATGATTGTTTACTGCTTCTTCCTCTGTGAAAGGTTTTTAATTCATTCTCAGGTTAAAATCTGGGTAACCTTTCTTATGAATTTATGTCTAAGTTTATCCACTTGAACATTTTTCTATATTCTCATAATTATAACTTAAGTATACAGTGTACCATTTCATGACTATATCATAATTAAATGAATTCACTATCATTAAAAAAAACCTAGGTAACTTGAGAATTTATAGTTCTTATAAAGTATTTAAGCCATGGCAATGATTCTTATGAGTCATTAGCTAAGATATTTTAGGGGAATTAAACTGTGAAAAGTCATTGATTTTTAACATTTAACAAAACTCATGCTCTTGAGTTTTAAATAATATAGTTTAGGCTAAGTGTGGTGGCTCACACTTAACAATCCCAGCACTTTGGGAGGCCAAGGCGAGGGGAATCACGAGGTCAGGAGTTCGAGATCAGCCTGACCAACATGGTGAAATTCCATCTCTACTAAAAATACAGAATTATCCAGGCATGGTGGCGCATGCCTGTAATCCCAGCTACTTGGAAGGCTGAGTCAGGAGAATCGCTTGAACCCTGGAGGCAGAGGTTGCAGTGAGCTGAGATTGTGCCGTTGCACTCCAGCCTGAACAATAAGAACAGAACTCTGTCTCAAAAAAGTAAGCAAAACCATAATTTTTAAAAATTCATGGAGTTTAGATATGAAATACGAAAATTGTAAAGAAATCACCTTTCTTTTAAAAGTGAGAAAACAGAAATCTCAAAGAAGTGATAGGTCTCACCCAGCTACTAATTAGTTGCAAAGCTGATCTTAGATCTTTTTACTACGCCAAAGGATTAGAAAATCAAAGGCCTTGTGTGATAGACAGGAATTTCTAGGATTACAAAATGACTTGAGAACCAGTAGTACTTGCTTCACCTTTCTTGGTTCTTTAGCAAGCTGACTGAACTGAAAAATTACTTGTCATCTTTCAACTCCCAAGCACAATCCAGAAGTTCTCAGTTACTGATAGTTGAGTGAATCCCAGAGAAGTGTGCTGCATTTTGGAAAGTCAGCCCTTGGCAATCCCTGTGGCACTGTTTTCCTTTTGATTCCATAGGAACACCAGCCTCGCTCTGGCCTCTTGCAGTCCTCCATCATCACCCTCTACACTATGTACCTCACCTGGTCAGCCATGTCCAATGAACCTGGTAAGGAAATATCAATAGCACATTCAGTTGATAACAAGAAAGTTAGAAATTAGCCCTTAGATAGGTGGTACAAAAACTAGAGTTAGAGCAAATGTGAAACAAACAAACAAAACTTAAATGTACGGTGTTCATTGTAGATTTGTAGGTATTTACCTTTTACATTTTAGTTCCCACATCTATTCATAGCTATTTATAACTGATAGCCTGAAGGGTCACAGTCCTTTAGATGGTCTAAGCTTTACCTAACCTAGGCTGAATCAAACTAGTTAAGAGCTCTGGTCAAGGGCACCCTTGTTTTGGCCCTTTTTTTTGACGGAATTTTAGTTTGATGTCCCAGTCTTTAGAAGAAACAGCTGTAGGAAATCTCCTTTTGTAGTTATTATAGCCTTGTTTCTCAGTAGAATATTCTGTGGGCTTCTTTTAAAGGAAAACAATTAATGCAGACCGCCCCTCTCCCAATGATAACTTTTTTGTTCTTGAGTAACTACGTGAAAAACAAAACAGAAATAAACTTCTGTGCTTAAAGCCTTGGCACTATAGAATTGAAAAAATTTGTCAGTTAAACTATAAAACTGATAAAATCAGGAATGATGTTTATGAAATTTGACAGATTCTGTTGTTTTCTTTTTTTCCTAATTCTAAGTCATTGATTGTGACCAAATATGTTACTGACTGTTAAGTTTCAGATTTTTTTAAGTAAAGAATTCCCATGTTTCACATCATGACTGAATGATATGGAAGGAACTCCTCAAATCCTTTCTTGAAACAAGATGAGTTGTAACCAAGGATAATAAAAAATTTCTCATTTTTCAGATCGTTCCTGCAACCCCAGCCTGATGAGCTTTATTACACGCATAACTGCACCAACCCTGGCTCCTGGAAATTCAAGTGCTGTGATCCCTACCCCTATTCCACCATCAAAGAGCGGGTCTTTACTGGATTCAGATAATGTTGTTGGACTGTTTGTCTTTGTTTGCTGCCTTGTGTATTCTAGGTAAGTTAAAAGGTACCTAGAACAAGATTTTCATGGAGGTTGATTATAAAGTGAAGAAGCTATTCTGCTTTCAAAAAGCAGTATGAGGAATTAACAAACTTTATTCCCTTTAATGAAAAGTCTTTTACTTGCTTCAATTACAGAGCTGTGTACATATATTTTTTTGAGACAGTGTCTTGCTTTTCACTTAGGCTGGAGTACAGTGGCACAATCTCAGCTCACTGCAATGTCCACCTCCTAGATTCAAGTGATTCTCCTGCCTCAGGTTCCTGAGTAGCTGGGATTACAGGCACCCTCCACTATGCATGGTTAATATTTGAATTTTTAGTAGAGATAGGGTTTCACCATGTTGGCTAGGTTAGTCTCAAACTCCTGACCTCAGGTGATTCTCCCACCTTGGCCTCCCAAAGTGCTGGGATTACAGGTGTGAGCCATCGTGCCTGGTCTAGTATACAAGTCTTAAACTTCTTTTGTTTTTAAGCATTTTATTCTAAATAAAATTGTAAGTATTTTATTCTTTTTGATGCTATTATAAATGAATATATGTTTTCTTAGCTTAACTTTTGGTTTATTTATTGCTAGTGTATAAAAGTATGATTGGTCACCAGGCATGGTGGCTCATGCCTGTAATCTCAGCACTTTGGGAGGATCATTTGAGTCTAGGAGTTTGAAACCAGCCAGAGCAACATAGTAAGACCTCATCCAGATGTGGTGGTATACATCTGTAGTCCCAGCTACTTGGGAGGCTGAGGTGGGAGGATCAATTGAGCCCAGGAGATCGAGGCTGCAGTGAGCTATGATTGCACTATTGCAGTCCACCTGGGTGACAGAGTGAGACCCCATCTCAAAAAGAAAGAAATACAATTGATTTTTTTTTAAGACATTAAGTCTTTCTCTATCACCCAAGCTGGAATGCAGTGGTGTGATCATAGCTCACTACAGCCTCAAGCTCCTGGTTTCAAATGATCCTCCCTCCTCAGCCTCCTGAGTAGCTGAAACTACGGGTACACACCACCATGCCTAGCTAATTTCTAATTTTGTAAGAAAGAGTCTTGCTGTTTTTTAGAAACAGCACTGGCCAATCTTGAGCTCCTGTCCTCTAGGGATCCTCCCACCTCAGCCTCTCAAGTAGTTGAGATTACAGGCATGAGCCACCACACCCAGTTGTGATTTCTGTATATTGATCTTGTATCCTGCAACTTTGCTGAACTTACTTATTGGTTCTAATAGTTAGCATATGTATGTATTCCATAGGATTTCCTATATACAGGATGAAGTCATCTACAGATAGTTTTACTTCTTTTCTAATCTGGATATCTTATCTCTTTTTCTTGCTCTGGCTAGAACTTTACTACATTGTTGGATAGAAATGGTGAGAGTAGGATCCCTCCTTGCCTTATTCCTGACCTCAGGGTAAAGGTTTTTAAAAACCTTTCACTGTTAAGTATGATGTAGGCTCTTGGTTTTTCATTTATTTATTTTGTCAGCCTGAGGAAGTTCTACTTTGACTGTTTTTTTTAATCATGGAAAGGTATTGGATTTTGTCAGATGTTTTTTCTGTGTCTATTGAAATGATCATGTAATTTTTCTTCGTTTGTATTTACATTTTTTTTTCAGTCATTTAACTTTTAGTGTGTTTCTGTAGTGCTAGAAATATATAGACTAAGATCATTGTTAAGGCGTTCTTTGAATAGCAGGGAAGACAGGAGTGATAAGTGCAGTGGCAGAAGGAAGCCAAGAAGCTGTGGGAAGTCGGAGGAGTGTCTCGTAACCCAGCCTAGTGAGGGGTGATGTCAGGGAAGGCCTTCCAGAGGACATGACAGCAAGTCGGAGAAGTGAAGGCTGAGTAAGTTAGCTGGAAGGAGGTTGGCGCGTGGTACATTCCAATCATAGAAGCGGCACTTGTGAAGTCACAGAAACAGACACTGAAAACATGGTGTGTTTTGTGAAATTCCTAAGCAATTAAGCCACCACATCAAGTAGTAACTGATGACAGTGCCATCAGTCTTAATGATGACAGACAACAGTTCAGAACTTTAAGCAGGATCTTCAGAAAGCTTTCAGTCTCCAAAGTAGGAGCAGCTCAGCAATAAGTGTCTTCTATATCGGCCAGTGGCAGCACTTCTTCGTCATGGCCCCTTTCTGATTTGTCTTCCTTTCGATCATTTTCTAGCATCCGCACTTCCAGTAACAGCCAAGTAGACAAGCTGACCCTGTCAGGGAGTGACAGTGTGATCCTTGGTGATACAACTACCAGTGGTGCCAATGATGAAGAAGATGGACAGCCTCGGCGGGCTGTGGACAATGAGAAAGAGGGAGTGCAGTATAGCTACTTCTTCTTCCACTTCATGCTCTGCTTGGCTTCCTTGTACATCATGATGACCCTGACTGGCTGGTACAGGTAGGAGGCACAGACAAAACTGACTGAAGAGCACTAAAACCCTTGGTGGCCTATAAAATCTCATCCATTTTCCTGACCTCAGAACCCTTGCTCTTACCAATATAATGAATTACCTTGGGTTCACTATTCTTGACTTTATCTCCTCTAGAATTTAAAACCCATTGGAATTCTTTGCAGTGCAAATCACTAGGAGCTCTTACAGAGCTGAGTTAATTGAGTGAGAAAATCATGACATAAAGCAATCTGACCCATCTTTGTTCACTGATTTTCTGTGTATAGAGATGGCCATGTCAGACCATTCTGGTTCAAGTAATAATGTACTAAGGAAGGAAAGTGTCAGGAAGGCTGTCTCAATCTAGACTTTTGCCAATAACTAGGGACATCTAAAGAACTTTCCCCTGATAGTCGGGGTCTTTCATGCCGGTAAGAAGAAAAGTCATTTGAGAGGCAGTCGATGAGTTCTTTAGTTCTTGGTCATAAACCCTGAAAACAGCAGCTTCCTCCCGTCCCCTCTACAAACCCACTGGGGGGTAGTACTAGCCAAGTTTCACTGGAGAATTTCTTGGCCTTGGCTAGGGGCGCTGCAGGAGGCTAATAGAAGTCAGGTAGGCTTTTCTGCCTGACCGTCTCTTATTTTCTTAGCCCTGATGCAAAGTTTCAGAGCATGACCAGCAAGTGGCCAGCTGTATGGGTCAAGATCAGCACCAGCTGGGTCTGCCTCCTGCTTTACGTCTGGACCCTTGTGGCTCCACTTGTCCTCACCAATCGGGACTTCAGCTGAGCGAACCTCTGAGTGCCAAGGACGCCACTGCAACTCACAAAGGTCTCCTTCACTGAAAACTCATATACCTTTTAAGTTTGCTTCAACTAAAATATTAACTGAATGCTTTGCAAATTTGACTGTATCCAGGTTTATATCAGAAGGCGAGATTGAAAAATGCTTGATGCAAAATCTGTACTTCTCATTTATCTGTACATTATGTTTACTTCTAAGGATATAGCACAAAGGAAACTTTTTTGTTTCAAGTGAACTACAGCTGTGCTGTGAAGAGAGTTCTTTATAAAGACTGTAGGTTCTTACAATTTTGGTTTAAAGTGTGAGATAGGAAAATGTTGGATATTTGAGGCCATGCTTAATATATTTCTATTGCAGTATCCTTTAAAAGCAAAAAAAAAAAAAATAAATATGCATTTATATGATAGTTTTCCTCTGTGAAAGTCCTTCCTTATATGATACAAGCACTCTGTTTTGTGCTTAAATTCTTTGGAGGGGTAGCATCAAAGTTCTTGGGGAAGGATTGTATATATGCGTCCCTTCCCTAGAAGAATGGTTGCTGATATGGCTACTGCTTCTACATCTTGAGTTTTTTAATTAACTTTTTTTACACTGTAGCATTGATGCTGCTTGATTCAAGTCTGGTGCTTTGCCAGATGTGTTAATTTCAATAAATGCTTTGTGAGTTTGGTTAAAATGAAGATTCACTTGGGAAAACACTGCAACTTTAGTCTGTAATTATCTTGTTATGAGTATGTAAGAGTAAAATGCATGTGAATTTATTATATTTGCACTATAAAGGTATTTGATTAAAAGAGAAAGACTTTTAAGATTTTAAGGCCCTTTCTTCCAACAGCTTTTATGAGTTAGCAGCCATTATTTTCTGGATAGTCAAGTTTTATCAGCTTCTAGTCAGGATGCTCCTATTCCTTCTAAAATTACAGTCTGGCATTTGAGCAAAGTCTTGAATTTATTAAAAAGTTGTCCTAAATATCTTCTGTAGGTAAGATATTTGGTAAATGGGAGACAGGGAAGGCATTGTCAAGAAATATTTTCATGAGAGGTGGTGTGCAAAAAGGTAGAATAAAAGAGTTCTTTCAACAAAGATTTCCTTTCTGTTCTGTATCAGACCCTGTAGGGTTTGGGGTACAACATTAAACGTGATAGAGGCCCTGCCATCTTGGACTTTAATACTTTAGAGAAGAGTGCAAATGAGCTGACTGATTGTTGTAATTTGGTGAATTTGTGCTGTGATTTAGGCATTAGAGTGAACTCAAAGGAGAGGTATTTGGTTTCATGGTAGGCTTTCTGGAGAAAGTGATGTTTAAGCCAAGAACTCTTAGAAGTTAGCTAAGAGAGAAATGGGAAGGTGAGATGACATTGTGGAGGGGATAAAACTGCGTGGTAAAGGCAAGGAGATGGGGAAAACTTCAATAAAGCTGGAATGGGGAAATGTAGACAGGGACTGAGTTATAAAGGGCATTATAAACCTCGGAAAAGAGTTTGGACCTTATGTTGAGGGCAGCTGAAAACATTCATAGTGTTATTAACAAATTTTATCTTCAGTTACTTGGGCTGATATATAGAGAATGGATTTTGAGAGATGAGACCAGGAGCAGTCCATATGAGATGTGAAATAGAGAAGTGGAATTGTAGGGATGGGGAGAAATTGACAGGTGAGGGCTGCTTAGCAATTAGAATTTTAACACTGGCAGTTATGAATAATATGAGGGAGAGTTAGATTTTTGAGTGATTCTGGTTTCACCATCTGGGTGGATAGTGGTTCCATTTATTCAGGTGGCAGATGTAGATGGTCTCTTAAGAATGGTTAAGAGGCTTGGGAGTCAGACTACTTAGGTTTGTATCCCAGCTTTGCTATTTTCTGGCTGTGAAACTGGTCAGCTAATATTTGTTGAGTACATACTATGCTTTATGATCTTGGGCAGCTGAGCCTCAGTGTTGGTGCCTAGTATATAAGACTGTTTAAAGAATAAAGTTGTTTTGCAAAGTGTAACCCATTTTTAGCACTGGCAGTAGCTGCTAATCTCATTATGGGCTAAAATAAAACAATATTCAAAGATCAGAGATATTTAGCCAGAATCTGATGGAGGCTGGATTTCAGATGTTACAGAATTAAACACAGGAACACAGAGGGGACAAGCTCAGTTGGGGTGGAGGTAGGGGGTAGGGAAGCAGGACTTGATATCAATTATTAGAATCATTGTCTTTTAAACCAATGGTTTATGTCAGGGTATAGCATTGCAAGGGATTTGAGGGACAGATGGGGAATTGTAGCCCCTTATTTTGCCAGTGTAAAGCAGATACCCTGCTTTTCTTTACAGTAGGGGAGTCAGCTTAAGAGCTTTAAAGGTCCTAAACCTCAAAAACATTACAGTGCCCATCCTCCGCCTTAATGTCATTCAAAATACAAACAATACTAAATGTAAAATAAATGTAACAAAGTCCAATAAAGTTATTTTTTTCTTTTGATGATAACTTTGATATTAATTTGAAGTAACAAACCTCTTTAAAAGTTGGGAGGCAGTGTCCCTGCTTTGCTTGATCCTAACCTAAGAATTAGTGAAGTCTGCTTGTTAGTAGGAAACCCAGTAGTTTAATGAAGACTCAAGTGAATTCTACACATAAGTGCTGAATTATGCACAAGCATAAGTAAGCCAGCATTTTGAGTAAGGTCAGGGTCATTATTTAAAGCAGGGAGTATTTTGAGTCATCAGATCTCAGGGTGGCATCTCATTCCAGGTGAGTACCTTGGTGTTTCATCACTATGAAAAGGCTTGTCTAGCCTTGGGGAATGCCGGTTAGGACCCTGGTTTTCAGATCAGGGACATGCTGTAGGAACCCATCACAGGCAACAGCAGTGGCTGTCGCTTTTACCTAGTTACAGCTGGGAGAAAGCTTCTAGGTCCATGCTGGACTTCTTTACTTTTAGGTTGATCTTGCAAGGTACCTGGTTGGGAAGTAAAACTTTGTCTTGATAATCAGAGAGACAGACTGCCAAAGAGTAGCCATGGAGCGGATTCTCAGTATAGAGAGTTCGTTTTTTTCTTTTTGGCTAGTCAAGTGAGGGATGGAGAAGGAACAAAGAAATCTGTAACTGGGTTTGTTTTTTTTATTTTTCAAGACAGAGTTTTGCTCTTGTCACCCAGGCTGGAGTGCAGTGGCGCCATCTTGGCTCACTGCAACCTCCCAGGTTCAAACAGTGCTCCTGCCTCAGCCTCCCAGCTAGCTGGGACTACAAGCACACACCACCATGTCCAGCTAATTTTTGTATTTTTAGTAGAGGTGGGATTTCGCCATGTTGGCCAGGCTGGTCTCACACTCCTGGTCTCAGGTGATCCACCCACCTCAGCCTCCCAAAGTCCTGGGATTTATAGGCGTGAACCACTGCACCTGGCTGTTTTCTTTTTACACATTCAGGCTAAAGCAAGTATTCACATAATGAGTCATGCATTTGATCTGTGCAGATTGATAACAGATAGTAGGCTTATGCTTATTAATGGAAGCTGCTGTTCATCTCTACCCCTTTTGTGTTGGTCTATCCATACTGTTACCTAGGCACCCAGCTCAGTGATGTCTAAATTACTGGTGGATGACTCAGGCTACACCATGCCTATGTCCTCAGGTGAAGAATAATGATAGAAACCACATAGATAGGTACGTGTACCAAGCATTAAACAGACAGTATTCACATGCCTATAAGGTGGTGATTATTTCCCTCCCTCCTTCCTTTTTTATGTCAGTTTGAGGCTTAGAGAAGATAATGTCTTGCCTCTGGTTACTCAGTAAGAGGTGAAACAGAGAAACTCAGGACTTTGCTTAAGAGTTCTTTTTCAATTAGACCTCATTGTCTCTTGGTCCATAAGGCTATGAGAGACAAGATGTATTAAGAGACATGTAAGGGTCATCTGGCCCACTAATGACTCATCACCAACTCATCATATCTACCATGGGCACCTAGTTTTTATCTACTCTGGGGCCCAGAGCGCTTGCTCCTCTACCCGTCACTAACAAAGTTAATCAACTGAAGGCAGTGACTCATGTCTTTTACTAGGTCAGAATATTCCTAGTGGCTGGCACCTACTCAGGAAAGAACATGAATATTTGGTTAAAAACATTTCCCTAAGAAGACTGGTACCCTAAAGGGTCTTATTACTCACCAGCTTTAAAGGCAATAATGTGAAACTTTGCTGCCACTGAGTATAATGGTGCCAAACCGGTGCTGTGTAAGGAGGGGGCAGGGGGCATAGAGAAAATACTGACTCAGCAAAGGGCCGCATGAGACTGCTGTGAGAGAAAAGGATTGGAAGTTAGCTTCATTTTTCCATACGTGAGAAGCAGACTGAACTGAAGTTCCACAGCTTCCTCGAGAAGGCTGACCTAAAGGGCTGGTTATGCTGCAATGTTAAGTACTTAACCTGTTGCATCACCAAAAGTGTACATCCTGTGTTAAGAGTGTTTCTCAACTGACTCATCAACTCACCAGAGCTACCATGGGGACCTAGGTTTTGTTTCCTCTGGGGCAGAGTGCCTGCTCCTCTATAAAAACAAACAGGACACAGAAACAGCTTAGCAAGTATGGGACCAGAGTTGGTCAAGCCATGCTCCAGTTACCCCTCAGAAGTCTGGGCTTACTTCCGGAATAAAATGTTCGGTTACAATTTGGGTTTCAGAGGTTAATAACCACTGCTTGTATTTTCAAGAAGCCAGGAAAAAAGTCAATTTCTTATACTTTCTTACTCTCTGAAAGAGTCCTACCTTCTCTCTCTTTTCTGTCTATCTGGGGACTGGTTATTTGCCTTCAACCATCAGAGAAAATAGTGGGCTTGTCACACTTCCTGGGTTTGAATCCCATCCTTAGTATTTGGCTAGTTGTGTGTCACTGGGGAAGCTACTTTTCTGTACCTCAGTTTCCCCACAGGGACAGTAACATGACTGCATTAAGGGTAGCTAAAGGTTAAATAAGATTATCAGTGTCCTTAACACATGTGTGCCCAGCCCACATGCATATTCTGGAAATGGCTGGCTCTCATTAGAAAGATTCAAGGCCAGTCCAAGAAGTACGGCTGGGCCTCAAGAATGTGAAAATTTGCATATCACCTCTACCACCGGGTAACTAGCTGCATTCTCCTATCTTCATACTGCAGCAGTCTAAATGCGCATGATCCTCAGAGGCAGCGGGCGCATCTACAGAATGCACTGTCCTATCACAGTGCCCCTCCCTCTCTCACCTGCAGGGGAGCCTCTTGTCTCCCCCAGCTGTGAATAATGAACCTTGGAACCTTTATCGAAACCATCATCATCACAAAAGAATCCCATGCACATTTAACTTTTTGGGGATTTTTATTGTTTCAGACCCAGTCATGCATACTAAAATTACATATTTTCACCACTTTGACTTAGAAAATGCACTAGAAAAATAAACTTTTGGTCAAAACAAACACAAGTACATGAATCCACCATGTATCCCTATAATGAAAGCCAAACTGAATTTCAGTTTGAAGCAAAGAATGTGACCAGTGGCTGAAATGATGGTCCAAGCTGGTCAGAAAATTACCTCACCTCCCACTCCATCAGAGGCTCTTGGTCAGAGAGGTTTCAAGTATTGCACTTGTAACAGGTTCTTACCTAATATGCCCAGAAGCCGAGGCATAGCCACAAGAATCCACAGCAGCAGCATCTCACTGCCTCACTAAACCTGCTGCCCAGTGAGATGAAAAGAAAAACAGCCCAGTGAAAAATAGGAGTTTCATCACCATCATCTCCATTCACAAAGCACATAGATCCTTCCCATGAAGCAAGTTCATATAGGCTCTACTGATGCTTGTTACTAGCATTTTAAGCAAACCATTTCTCCAAGTCAGGAGAGCAGAATGAATGAATTTATTTC
Source organism: Plecturocebus donacophilus (assembly GCA_004027715.1). Lineage (NCBI taxonomy): Eukaryota > Metazoa > Chordata > Mammalia > Primates > Pitheciidae > Plecturocebus > Plecturocebus donacophilus. The sequence goes on from PVKP010010134.1 coordinate 28,275, forward strand.
AGGGCAGCAGAATAATTTATCTATGTATGTATGTATGTATGTATGTATTTGAGATGAAGTCTTGCTTTGTTGCCCAGGCTGAAGTGCAGTGTCACAATCTCGGCTTACAGCAACCTCTGCCTCCCAAGTTTAAGCGATTCTCCTGCCTCAGCCTACCAAGCAGCTGGGATTATAGGTGCACACCACCACACCCAGCTAATTTTTGTATTTTTTAGTAGAGGTGGGGTTTCGCCATGATGGCCAGCCTGGTCTCAAACTCCTGACCTCAAATGATCTGCCCCTGCCTCGGTCTTCCAAAGTTCTGGGATTACAGACATGAGCCACCGCACCTGGCTGAGAGCAGAAGAATTTAGATTTACAAAATTAGCAGATCCCAATGCGGAGAGTCATTACCAGAACCGACATCTTTCCTGAACAGTAGACATGTTGCTGTTCGGTATCTCCACACCTCTCATGGCCACAGGACAGCCACATGTATATAATTGGTTTAGCTAACATTTTACTCCCTAAATAAAAGGAGGCTTTAAAGGAAAACCTTAGATGCTGGCAACTTTAAAATGGTAAAACTTTTAAAAGGTATTATAATCACCACAGCAGTACTCTAGCTTTTCCTACCCAAATGAAAAAAAAAAAAAAAAAATCCCACAATTGAGTTGAGAGTCAAATAGCATTTAAAGAAACTGCCCACCCAGGGAGAATTCAGAAAGGCTCAATATAAAGGAATTCAGAGAAATGACTCTTACTGTCACATTTCTGGAAAAATTGTGTTTTGTAAGCTGATTTATTTTTTATTTCTATTTATTTTTGAGGTGGAGTTTCACTCTTTTCCCCCAGGCTGGAGTGCAATGGTGCGACCTTGGCTCACTGCAAACTCTGCCCCCTGGTTTCAAATGATTCTCTTGCCTCAGCCTCCCGAGTAGCTGAGATTATAGGTACCTGCCACCATGCCCAGCTAATTTTTTTTTTTTTTTTTTTTGAGATGGAATCTTGCTCTGTCGCCTAGGCTGGGGTGCAGTGGTGCGATCTCAGCTCACTGCAACCTCTCTGCCTCCCAGATTCAAGCGATTCTCCCACCTCAGCCTCCTGAATAGCTGGGATTACAGGCGCTCACCACCATGCCTGGCTAATTTTTGTGTTTTTAATAGAGCTGGGGTTTCACCATGTTGGCCAGGCTGGTCTTGAACTCCTGACTTCAGGTGATCCACCCACCTCGGCCCCCCAAAGTGCTGAGATTACAGGCATAAGCTAACTGTGCCCGGTCTTCTAACCTGACTTATAAACTTCCTAAGGTAAGTGAAACCAGGATGAAATACAAAAGCTCTAAAGCTACTTTTGCGTTGATTTGTGCAGCAGCAATAGGATAAAAAAAAATTGCAAGAAAAAAATTTAAAAAATAAAGCAACCTTTACCGAGAGCAAGTTAGAAACTCAAGACATGAAGCCAGGGTGGCACTTCTGGTTGTTTCTGTAGATTTCATCCAGTCTCTCCCCCATGAAGGCAGAATAGGATTCTGGGAAGAGGTACAACTTTCCAGAATTCCATGTTGGGATGTGGGGGAAGAAGAGGAAGAAAATTCCCATATTCTGAAACTTACAGATTGATTTGGAAGCTTTTAGGTACCAATTCATTCAGACCTAAATTTCCTAAATAACAAGCCAGTTGAGGGGGAATAAAAGGAAAAAGCTTCTAAAAAGAGAGAGTACAGTGTCTCTGTGGCAGTAAAGTCAACTAGATAACCAAGAACAAAGTTTGGAGTATAGATCTCTTTTCTCATAGAATCGCCCAGGGATATTAAACAACTCATCCAAGGCCACGTAGTGAGGTAAAGGTAGAGCCCGGGTCTCCTAATTTACTGTCCCATTTCCTGACACCACACTACCTTGAATTTAGGGAAAAGTTAATTTACAAGTGTTTGTGCATTGGGCCAGAACTTATCCCTGAAGGAAAACTCCCAGCTCTTGAGGTTCATGTGTTTGTCCCACCAGTGTACTCCCCTCTACTGAGAAATGCTCACGATGCTCCCCACCCTGCTGAGGCAATGTGACACAAACACCCAGGTGAAGCCACAAGGAGACCACCTTGATTTTCACCCAGGGAGGTCTTGGTTTCACAGCTTGGTTCAAGGTTCCTGAGGTGTCGAAACTATTTGATATCTCTTTGGAGCCAAAACAAAGCAAGCAGCTCCTGGAGGCAGATAACTTAGGCTCTAACTTCTTTCAGAAGCTGAGTGAAACCACTCCTTCGTTGTCCAGCTGGAAAAACCTAAGAAACAAGCCTCTCCAAGTCTGGTCTTTGAGAGAATTCTCTAAGAGAGCTTTGGCCATGCCTACGTTAAGACAAAGGCCAGGAATGCAGTGTAGAATTTAAGCCCCAGGGCTGAGTGATTCATTCCTCTTTACTTAGTTTTTTGTTTTGTTATCTGTCTTCCCTCTTGGGACCTAAGAAAGCCTCCACCCAATTCTCCCATCCAGGCCACTGGGTTCTGAACCCCCTCCTTTAGCCATCCCACTTGCCCTACTTGGGCCTTTTCAGCAATGCTGGTCACATCATCATCAGATGGTACTAGAAGCAACCATGAGTGCTTTTTGGCACTTCCAGCTCAGCCAGGACCCTAGAGGATCCAGGGTTAGTATCCATGGTGAAAAGAACTCTAGAATTGTATTAATGAGGTAAAGTAAATTAATTTCCACCAACAACTTCTCCAGACATTTAAAAAAGCGATAGAGATGAATAACTTAGTAGCAACAGACTGGCCCTCAAATTTTGGAGTATTGTTCACTCCCTAACTGAGCTATCTGCCTTGACTGGTTAGTCTAATAAATGCACGGAGAAGGTGCACACACAACACGTAATACTTGTCACTGTTTAACACCATGATCACATGGAATACATCTGAAAGGAAATAGGTAGAAAGCTATCATGTGAACCACCTAATTTGGTGCTTGGGCTAAGGCTAAAATCTTGACAGGGAAGTTCTAAAGTGCTGAAATGCAGAACATTCAGGCTGGCTGGTTCACCCAGACCAGATAGAGAAACTCAAGTGGGGCTGGGAAGGCAGGGGGCCCAGAAGTGACCCAGCAATAACCTGCCCCTATGTTCATTTCCAGAGACCAAAATTTAAGAATCTCAAGTAATTAACTACTATAGCCAGGTTTACAATATAGTACCAGAGTCTAAGGGATAGGACTTCATCATACAAGATCCTAGTTGCTTCACCTGGCCTCACAAAAGCCATCTTTTCAAAATTTAACCGTCACTATAAAAAGGAAATTGGTGTCACTGAGTCCCAGAAATACACATAATAGTTTCTTTAAAGGCAGGGCTAATTGGTAACACATCTCTCTTGGAAAGACACGTGTACCACAAAAAACAAAACAAAATCACAGTTCCAATCACTTGTATCTAGATAGTTACCTTTCTAGGCAGAAAATCTAACATTCAGTAACTAAACCAAATCCCAGAGGCTCAGCAGCCGAAAGGGCCCTCACCGACATTTCATCCAGCCTCATTTTACAGGGAAGGCTGAGGCCCATAGAGGCCCATGTCTTGTCCATAGTTGCACACTTGGGTGGGATCCAGGTCTCTGATTCCTAGACCAGAATTCTTGTAGCTACATGGGCCTGGAATCCAGTATTTTCGGTTGAGTAAAATTACTTCCTGCCAGGTCCCTGTATGATTCTATTGAGAGCCAGGGCTAAGGCTTTGTGGATTTGGGAAAACTTAAGTTTCCATTGCAAGCTTCAACCAATGAGTCCCAGAGGTGCTTTGAAGTTTCCAGCTTCCACATTTGACCACAAAGTGCTGCTTATGTCCTGATTCTTGCATGATTCAGTTAAGATGCTTTCCAAACCCAGTGACAGCAGCTGGGGCCCGCATCTCTAGTTTAGTTTCCTGATGAGCAGCAGAGGTCTGTACTTAGGGTTTCTGTGAAAGACACAAACTCCCAGTGTCCCATTTGGTCACACTGCAGATTTGGCCAAATTATTTCATAATAGTAGTTCTGACTGGCCAAAAATGTTTTTCTCCTGAAAAGTGGGATCAAAGTGACTTTGGTCCTGATTTTTCTTGCTTCCAAGATGTGTAAGAACCAGATCACCATGCCCCAACCAAAAAAAACAAAACAAAACAGAGCCTCCAGAATAATAGTTGCAAACTTGGATCCCAAATGTTTAAGAATCAGTGGGGACATTTTCCATGTCTTCTATGGAGTAATTCAAGTAACCAAAGGCTTACCCCAAAATGGGCTCCCCCTCACATCTCACAGGCTGTTCCTCCATCTTGTAGTTTAATTACAAGGAGCAAGAGTGAATCCTTGGCACCTTAAATTCTCCTTGTGCCTCTCCAAAGAAAAGAAGGAAAAGAATGAAGGATGGTGACCCTGGGGGACAGGCTAGTAGCAGGAGTATAGCTGTGACTTCACAGCTCGCAGGGAGTCATCACACTGTGCATCTGAGGTCAGGCCCTCAGGCAGCAGCGCCTGGCCCAGGATGCTGTCACAGGCAGGGACAGGTTGGCAGAACTCTTTCACAAAGTCGTCTTCTGAAGCCAGCAGCACTGCATTCCAGGTGGCGGTGTCCAGCTCCCCAGCCGTGCCCCCGTACTCCCTGGGGAGAATGCTTCTTGGAAGGCTTGTGTGAAGAGAGTTCAAGTCAGACCCATGGAGGAAGAACTAAAGGGAAATGAAATGAAAACACATATGTCTTTAGGTTAATCAGGAATGCAGAAATCTCTTTCGTGGCAGGTGCCCAAATAAATGTCTGTTGAATGAAGAAAGGAAAGGTTAATGGCAACCCTACCCTTCCTTTTTCAGCCCAGAAAGCCTGGAGTATCCTTAGTTCTCTTTTCCTTATACCATACGCCCTGTTGGCTGGACCTTCAGAATATATCCAGGATCCAGCCACCTCACCACCACACTAATGGCAGCGTGTCGCATCGCTTCTCCCCTGGATTCCTACAGTGGCCGCCTACCTGGTCTCCCTGCCCCCACTCTTGTCTATGCAATCTTAAGTTCTTTTCAATGAAAGTCAGTTCACGGTTGTTCCTCTATGTACAGCCTTCCAGCACTCCCACCTCACAGACTCAGGGGCCCCTCACAATCTTGCCTTGTTACTTCTCTGAGTCCTCCTCTGACCACTTGCCCCTCCAGTTTTGACCCAGCTGTGCCAGCCTAGCTGCTCTCCCAGCATGCCAGGCAGGCTCCCACATCAGGGTCATGCGCTTGCTGGCCTCCCAGATAACCTAGATGGCTCACTCCCTCACCTCTCAAGTCTTTGCTCAAATGTCTGCTTCTCAAGGCCGCCACCTCTAACCACTCAGTTGAATACTGCAACCTTTCCCACCTCACACATGCTATCCTTTTCTCTGCTTTATTTTTCTCTGTAGCATTTATCACATTCTAATACTAGATAACATAATTCACTGTGGCTCTCTTTAGAATATAAGCTTCCTAGGGGCAGGGATTTTGGTCTGTTTTGTTCATCTAGAACATGCTTGCACATAGAGTTGATCAATAGATATTTCTGAATGAATGAACCTATGAAGGAACAAAGGAAGAACATTGTGGGCCCCAAACAGGGGCATTTCACAGATGTCAAAGACTTGTCCAAAGGCTGCTTTGGTAAAAGTTCCAAACAGAATCTTTAGGGACCCACATGAGTTCACACACAGGCAGGGAAGCCACTGAATTAGTGGTTTGCAAAGCTAGCTGTGCATCAGAATCTCCTAAGGGGATTTTAAAGCACAGATCCCTGAGCTGATGAATCAAATCTTCAGAGAAAGAGCCTAGGAATCTGGAGCTGGATTTCAAGTTCCCTCCCTTACAACTTTGAGATTTTCTATCTATATGTTACTTCTTTGAAAAAGCAAGGGCCCAGCACGGTGGCTCACACCTGTAATCCCAGCACTTTGGGAGGCCAAGGCCGGTGGATCACCTGAGGTCAGGAGTTTGAGACCAACCTGGCCAACATGGTGAAACCCTCTCTACTAAAAACACAAAAATAGCCAAGTGTGGTGGTGGGCAACTGTAATCCTATCTACTTGGGAGGCTGAGGCAGGAGAATCACTTGAACCTGTGGGGCAGAGGTTGCAGTGAGCTGAGATCTTACCACTGTACTCCAGCCTGGGTGAAGAGCAAGCCTCTTTCAAAAAAAAGAAAAAAGAAAAAGCAAGTAAAATTCAGGGCTGTCTTTGGAATGATCATCCTAGGCCTTGGGAAGGAGAAAAATACCGTTTATCCCATTTCAGTCAGTGGTGCTGGGAAAGGGAAGAGAGAAGTGGCTCTTCTGGGTCAGAAAGAAGACTCCAAGTGCCATTCACCCCTTCTTAAATAAGAGGTAAGCTGAAAACTCACAGAGCTCATAAACCTTGAATTTCTCCACACACTACACACTGGGACCACATGTTAGGCAAATGGAAAGGCTTAAGTAGCATTTTTTAAGCCCCACAGTGCTAAAGACCGTAACTTAAAAAAAAAATTATTTTAGTGACAGTGTTCTGCTCTGTTACCCAGGCTGGAACACAGTGGCAAGACCATAGCCCACCGCAGCCTTGAACTTCTGAGCTTGAGCAATCCTCCCACCTCAGCATTCTGAGTAGTGCAGACTACACACGTGCCACAACATCCACCTAATTTTTTTTTAGTTGAGACAGAGTCTAACTGTTGCCCAGGCTGGAGTACAGTGGCATGATCTTGGCGCACTGCAATCCCTGCCTCCCAGATTCAAGTGCTCTTGTGCCTCAGCCTCCCAAGTAGCTGCAATTTCAGGCATATACCACCACACCTTGCTATTTTTTTTGTATTTTTAGTAGAGACAGGGTTTCACCATGTTGGCCAGACTGGTCTCAAACTCCTGACCTCAAGTGATTGGCCCACCTCAGCCTCCCAAAGTGCTGGGATTACAGGCGTGAGCCACTGCGCCCAGGCACACCCACTTAATTAAAAAAATTTTTGTAGAGCTGGGGTCTTGCTACACTGCCGAGGTCGGGAGGATCTTATGATAAAAATCCTGGCTGTGCTCACTCTACTGGCAAATATTACATTCTTACTAATTTCATCTTCCATCTTCCCCTCACAAAAAGGGACTGTTCATTTATTTTATCTGTAACTACTTTCCAAATTAGTGGTCCCAGGGCAAAAATAAACAAGTACCAGATGTCACAAATAAATCAATGGAGGGAAGAAAGAAAAATCTGAAGTCAATAAAATCATCACTTACTCTGTTTGCTATTTTCTCCTTCAGAAATGGTTTTATGATGGCAAAAATGCCTTTAAATATTCGAGGTTCATTCACAACATGGACTGCTTTTATCCGAATGGGGAAACCATCCTGTGTGAGAAAGGCAAAGGGGTTTAGAACATCTGCAGAGTCTTTCCACACCTTCCTCCCCCAAGTTAAATCTTCATTTTCAGCTCCAATACATAAGTCTGATATGTTCCTCATGGCCGCCTCAACGACAGTCCACGTGGGGCCTAAATAGGAAGACAGATCTCAGGGAAAGTCTTCCCTGGGACCCAAAACTGGGTAAGAAGAGAGGCAAACAGAGGCTGGGTGCAGTGGCTCACGCCTGTAATCCCAGCACCTTGGGAGGCCGAGGCAGGCGGATCACTTGAGGTCAGAAGTTTGAGACCAGGCTGGCCAACATGGTGAAACCCTGTCTCTACTAAAAATACAAAAATTAGCTGGGCATGGTGGCACACACCTGTAATCCCAGCTACTTGGGAGGCTGAGGCTGGAAAACTGCTTGAACCCAAGAGGTGGAGGTTGCAGTGAGCCAAGATCATGCCACTGTACTCCAGCCTGGGTGACAAGAGTGAGACTCTGTCTCAAAAAAAAAAAAAAAGAAGAGAGGCAAACACATGAAGAGCTGTTGGTCTTATAGCAGAAAACAGTCTGAATCTATAGGCACGGATCTGGCAGATATCAGACCTTCTAGATCAGTGTTGCCAAAGTATATTTCTCAGGATATTGGAGGTTATACAAAACAGGGCTCCACAGCAGGCAAATGAGTTTGAGAAACACAGTCCACTAAGCACAACCAAGTGGGTTTCCTTAACTGCAGTCCTGTTCAGAGCCTTTAACATGTAAATTCTTACAGTGACATTTACAAGAAAGGGACATGCCATACCACATTTCCCAAACTTATTTAATGTTTTCCCCTCTCTAGATGATGGACACTGATCCACACTCTTAATCCTGACACTTGAAACTACATGGTATTCAGCAGGAAGCATTAAAAGGAATGCCAGTGAAGGAAAGCCAGGATTGACTCAAAGTCAGATTTCAAATTTATGATAATGTCCAAATGTGCACTAATTTCTTTTTGAGATGGAGTCTGGCTCTGTCACCCGGCTGGAATGCAGTGGCATGATCTAGATGCACTGCAACCTTCACCTCCCACGTTCAAGCAATTCTGCCTTAGCCTCTCAAGTAGCTGGGATTACAGGCACCCGCCACCATGACCCGCTAATTTTTGTATTTTTAGTAGGGATGGGGTTTCACAGTGTTGGCTAGCCTGGTCTCGAACTCCTAACCCCTTGATCCGCCCGCCTTGGCCTCCCAAAGTGCTGGGATTAGAAGCACGAGCCACCGTGCCCGGCCGTATGCACTGATTTCTTTAAATAATAAATCTGGTGCACCACAGGGACTGAAACATTTGTGGAATCCAGCGAGAAGACCTACTGTATCATTGGTGCCCCATAGTTCACAAAAGACAACACCCCACATGGCGGGTCAGAATGTGAACAGACAAAACCTGTCACAGCTGTGACAGGCTATATTTTCTCTAGGTCTCAGTTTCCCCATCTATCAAAAAGGAAAAATAGTTCTTGCCTTGCCTATCTCAGAGGATTCGTTGAAGGACTGAATGGGCCCTGATGGCTATAAAAGCACTGTGCAAGCCGTTAAATGTGGTGCAGATATGTAGGGAACCCACAGACCCCAGTGACTCATGTTCTGAAACAGAACATGAGGTACAAAGCATCTGACCATAAGACAGCCCAACAGAGCACCACATCCCCCAGGTCCACAGAGGGCAGGAGGGGCTCCAGCACCTTGGGCAGAAGCATCATTTCTTAGGTTTTTTTAAATTATTTTGAGGCAGAGTTTTGCTGTTCTCACCTAGACTGGAGTGCAATGGCGCGATCTTAGCTCATTGCAACCTCTGCCTCCTAGGTTCAAGTGATTCTCCTGCCTTACCCTCCGAAGTAGCTGGGATTCCAGGCACCTATCACAACGCCCAGCTAATTTCTGTACTTTTGGTAGAGACGGGGTTTCACTACATTGGCCAGGCTGGTCTTGAACTCCTGACCTCAAGTAATCCACCCATCTCGGCCTCCCAAAGTGTTGGGATTGTAGGCGCGAGGCACCACGCCCAGCCAGTTTTGTTTGTTAGGAGATCTTTTCCTCTGCCTTCCAGACCAAAAAAAGGCAAAAAGCAGTTCCCTAGTTTTTTGGACTCTTGCCTTAACAATGAAGTACCTACTCCAGAGGGTACTTGAGAGACTGATAAGAACAAGTGGTAAACAGGACTTTTAAATTTCTTCCCATAATGCTTTTGTGTTTTTCAGATTGCAGGTGTGGGATGTGCGGTTTGTGTATCATGTGAGACCCACAGTAAACAGACAGGCCCTGGGGAAAGCCAAAGCCACCACAAAACAGGCAGGACAGACAGGGGTCTTACCTGGAGGATGCCAATCACCTTTTTGGCTATAAAAGGGCCAAAGTGAGATGCTTTTGATAAACTCACTCCTTTGTAGTCTGCAAGAATTACAATTCCATTCACTTGGGTTTCTTCCGACTGAATGAGTTTTTCTAAGGTCAAGTATATGGCTCGGATGTTTTCGGTAATTGGATAGTTGCTTGGTATCCATCTGTCTAAGGTCATAAGAGATTGACAGTATGTTACAGAAATTAATATAAATAAGTGATCAGACAAAGATTTATCTCCTTTTTAACATGTTGTTTCAAAACGGAAAGGAAGGATGTTCTAGTAGCCATGTCTCTATTTAGGTTAGCAAATGGAAGAGTAAGCAGCAGCTCGTTTCTTAACTCCAAACAGCAGCACATTTTGCAATGCAAATACAATGGAGTGTTGAGGTTAAAAGCATAAGCTCTGGCTGGGCACAGTCGCTCATGCCTGTAATCCCAGTACTTTGGAAGGCCGAGGTGGGAGGATCGCTTAAGCCCAGGAATTCAAGACCAGCCCAGGCAACATGGCGAAACCCCATCTCTACAAAATATACAAACGTTAGCCAGGTGTGGTAGGGTGTGTCTGTAGTCCCACTACTTGGGATGCTAAGGTGGGAAGATCACATGAGCTCAGGAGGTTGAGGCTGCAGTGACCATGATCATGCCACTGTACTCCAGCTTGGGTGACAGGGTGAGACCCTGGCTCAAAAAAAAAAAGTATGCTTTCTGAAGTAAAAAGTATTCTCTCTGAAGTAAAAAGCATGCGTTCTGGGCCAGGCACAGTGGGTCACACCTGTAATTCCAGCACTTTGGAAAGCCAAAGGTGGGTGGATCACAAGGTCAAGAGATCAAGACCAGCCTGGCCAACATGGTAAAACCCCATCTCTACTAAAAATACAAAAATTAGCTAGGTGTGGTGGTGCACACCTGTAGTCCCAGCTACTCCGGAGGCTGAGGCAGGAGAATCACTTGAACCCGGGAGGCAGAGGTTGCAGTGAGCTGAGATTGCGCCACTGTATTCCAGCCTGGTGACAGTGAGACTCCATTTCAATAAAAAAAAAAGTATGCATTCTGAAGTCAGACATAACTTAGGGTCTGAATGTTACTAGCTGTGTAACTGTGGGCAAGTGACTTTGATGCCTCACTCTGAGCCCTCATCTCCTCATAAGTAGAATAGGGTGATGATACTTGCCTTCATGGACATCTGTGCTTTATGCTGTCATGTATTTCCCCTTATCTTCACAGCACCAACCTGATTTTCCTTAGAGAACTACCCCCTCCCACTCTAGCCATGTGGTTTAGATAGAACTGACTTAACTCCTGACTTCAGAGGGGAGTGAGTGACTAGGGACTGACTGGCCAGTCTGACAGCACCTCCTTTTGGCCATGGTGTGTGACCCAAGTCAGGTCAAGTAGAGTCGAGGAGACTCAATTCTAGGACTCTGGCCCTTGGGAAAGAGATCTCTTTTCTCTTGTAGTTTTGAGGCTGTGAGTCAGATTCACAGGCCCCAGAAGGCAAAAGAGCTGGCCTGAGAATGAAGACCCTGTTGAGGACAGCAGCGGTGGAGATAGCTTTCCAGTGCGAGTTTGGACCCCTGAATCCAGCTTCACCTGGACTTCAGTTATCTGAGCAACTGTGTTTTTTGCTTGTTTTAGCCAATGTGAGTTGGCTTTCTGTCACTTGCCATCCAAAGACTGAGTCTTGGCCAGAGGTAGTGGCTCATGCCTGTAATCTCAACTCTTTGGGAGGCCAAGGCAGGTGGATCATTTGAGGTCAGGAGTTAAAGACCAAGCCTGGTCAACATGGTGAAACCCTGTCTCTACTGAAAATACAAAAATTAGCTGGGAATGGCGGTGCATGCCTGTAGTCTCAGCTACTTGGGAGGCTGAGGCAGGAGAATCACTTGAACTCGGGAGGCGGAGGTTGCAGTGAGCCGAGATCGCACCACTGCACTCCAACCTTGGCAAAAGAGGGAGACTCTGTCTTTAAAAAACAAACATAAAAACTGAGTCTTGACTCATATACAACCTTGAGGGGAGTACTGTGAGGATGAAGCGTAGTGCTGTGTTCCCTCATAAAACTCCTCTAAGGTGGATCCTTCTTTAACACTCTCCATGTATTTAATGATTCTTTCCTCTCTTTGGGGAAGAAAAAATGAAAATGCCCTTTTTTACTGTTAACCACTATTCTCAAGAAAATCACAGCAAAAATCTGTGTGCCTCTTTCTTAAAAGAAAAACTTCACGGCCAGGAGCAGTGGCTCACGCCTGTAATCCCAGCACTTTGGTAGACTGAGGAGGGCAGATCACAAAGTCGAGATTGAGACCATCCTGGCCAACATGGTGAAACCCCGTCTACTAAAAATACAAAAAAATTAGATGGGCGTGGTGGCACACGCCTGTAGTCCCAGCTACCTGAGAGGCTGAGGCAGAAGACTCACTTGAACCCGGGAGGCGGAGGTTGCAGTGAGCTGAGATTGCAGCACTGCACTCCAGCCTGGCAACAGAGTGAGACTTTGTCTCAAAAAAAAAAAGATAAAACTTCACATTTGCCAACAATGAGATATGTGATATGTGCAAAATTCTTACGAAAGATCTTTGTCCCCAAATTGTGCCAGCTTGCTTTTTAACATTGCTGCCAATTAAATTTGCCTTTAACTGGATATCATTCCTTTCAATCACATGTCTTAAAAGAGCTTTAACAAAGGCAAAGCTGATGCCCAATTGAAAACAAATGTTTCTGTGTATGCCACCTCCTAAAAGGCTGGGTTGGTGGGAAGGGGTCCAGATCTGCTCCAGACATATGGGGAAAAAATTCACTCATGAGCAAAGGGTTGAAACCATGCAAGCAAAGGTGCAATCAGTGTTGCAATATCTGACTGTGTTGTAATATTCTTAGGAGTGGAGTTAAGAGAAGCCGAAAAACCTGCTGACTGGTTTCTAGGTCTCCTGACACCCTAAAATCTGCACTGTACTGCTTATTTTAAAATAAACACCACTAATTTTGGCAAGTACCTACAATAGCAGGTAGGCCATTAACAGTGGTGTTGGTACATACACAGTAAAGTCTGAAGAGAATGGTTTAGCCTCTAAAGAGAGTTTGGGGAATGACTAAAGGCAGAGGAAAGTGCATGGCGGTGTCAACCCCCTATCACACTTCCCTTCAAGAGGGTGTCTGCATGCATGAGCAAGAGGGCTACCGGTGTGTTCTCATTCCCTGGCTTACTTGGTGAGAACACTGCATCTTACTTTCCATTTTTCTCTCAGCTCTGGTCTGATAGAAGCTAGGATTAGAGTAGAACATTCCAAAGTTCATAATGCTTTCGGTGTCATGGAAGAGAACAGGCCTAAGAAATCACTGGTCACTGTATTGAAATGCTCTTTGGGGAGCATTTCTTTCTTTCTTTCTTTCTTTTTTTTTTAATTTTTTTTAGAGACAGGGTCTCACCATGTTGCCCAGGCTGGTCTCAAACTCCTGGCCTCAAGCAATCCTTCTCCCTTGCCCTCCCAAAGTGCTGGGATTACAGGTATGAGCCACTGCGCCTGGCTGGGGAGTATTTCTAAATGCTCTTTTAGTGGCAGAGAGCCCCCATTCATAAACTACCATGACAAAGAAATGTAAGGTGTCCTGATTACTGCCATGAAGTGCTAAGATCAAAAAACAAATCCAAAGTGAATCCTGTCAGTGGCTTAACAAAACAGAGGAAAGGATGCAACAGCTGGAGGAGGCACAGAGGAGGCACCTTTCCAGGTGTCTGCCCAGTCCACACCCTTGCACTGATACCTGTACCGCAAACTACCCACAAAGAGGGCTCAGGGAGGGCCCTGGCAGCCATGCTTGTATCCTGCAGCCAGGGGCAGGCTCCTCAGCCCCACCAGATGCTCCCCACTAGAAATCTGGAATCTGAATTAAGGTACTTAATTGGGTGGTCAGGCAAACCTGAGAGCTGATGGGGTGCCAGATTTAACTACATGCACTGGAGTAGGACAGCCATACACAGAAAAAAGTGTGAAGATGTGCAAAAGGCAGAAATGCGTGGCTGAAGGACACACAGCCCATCAGGCAGAGACAGGGAGAATGGCTGTCTTGGCTCCTGGTGGCATTCTGGTTCTTGGTTCTAGGCCCTAGTAAGAGCTGCCACACCTTCAGCTCTCTTCTGATTCTGGGATATTCTCCTGTCTCCTTAGACTAAATCCTTCCTTTTTTCTGAAGTTGGTTTGAGTAGGTTTTTGTCATCTGCAATCCAAAGAGCCTTGACTATGACAAAGGAGGGGTAAAAAAGGGACTTGGAAAGGAGGACAGGGTGCTGAATGGACACAATGCAGAAAGACTGGACACTCATGCCCCACAACAGTCTAGGGAGATACCTGGGCGGATGCAGACGACATGGCAGCCCCTGGCGTCAGTGTGGGGCAGCACGGTGAGGAACCCAGAAGCAAGGACATCTTTTAAGGCTGATGGCTTCAAGTTATTGAAGACTTCGGGCCAGCTTCTCCTGCAGCTGTGGTAGTTGACGAGGAGCTGCAGGGCCCGGTCGTAATCAAACTTGCGGGCCCGGAGGAAGCGCAGCAGGAAGGCGTCGTCGAGGGACGTGCTCAGGTTTGGGTACTCCTTCCGCACCATGTCACGGAGGGCCTGCACATCTCGAAGTCTCCATTCCGGCTTTTCCTGCAGCTCTTCCCGGGCTTTAGTGACCAGTTCTTCTGTCAGTGAGCACACGTAGCCTGGAGGCTCAGGTGGTGGCAGCAGCTCATTTTCAGAGAGTGAGGCCACAGAAGGGCTGGTTCTCAGAGAGTCACTTTCTTCTGACATTAGCTACCAGGGTCCCTGCCAACACAGAAGCCCTAAGCCAAGTTAACAAGGCTTAGCAGTGCTTATTCCAAATCCCAGGGCAGCATAGTGTAGGGCACAGGAACACTTCTTGTAAAAGCCGAGTAACCTCAGAGCAGTGTTTCTCAACTGGGGGCAATGAACTGGATCAAAACCATACACACAAGTCTGACCCCAGGCCGGCTGCGTCCCCAGGGAGGTAGCCAGCAGTTCTAGCAGACTATATACTCCCTAATGAACATCAGGGCCTAACTTATAAATGTGTGAATAGGTGCTCGACCTTATTCGTCATTAAATAAATGTAAATTAAAACAACTCTGAGGCTAGGCGAGGTGGCTCACGCCTGTAATCCCAGCACTTTGGGAGGTCAAGCAAGTGGATCACCTGAGGTAAGAGTTTGAGACCAGCATGTCCAACATGGTGAAACCCCATCTCTACTAAAAACACGAAATTTAGCTGGGCATGGTGGCACATGCCTGTAATCCCAGCTACTCAGGAGGCTGAGGCAGGAGAATCACTTGAACTGGGGAGGCGGAGGTTGCAGTGAGCCAAGATCACACGACTGCACTCCAGCCAGAGCAAGAGTCAATCTCAAAAAAAAAAAAAAAAAACCCCAAGATTCAGATTGGCAAAAATAAAAAAAATGTACTCTGACATGCTTGCTGCTGCTGGGAGTACAAATTGACATAGCCTCTTTGGAGGGAAGCTGTCAATATCGTTGGAATGTAAACTCACATGCCCTTTGGTCAACAATTCCATTTATAAGACATATACTTGTATACATGTGCAAAATATGCACATGGCCTTCACAAGTATTGATTATAATGATAAAAGATTAGAAACACCTTAACTGCCCATGAGGGGAGGACTGGTTAAGTAATATTACCATATGAATGGGGTACTAGTCAGTCATGAAAAGGAATTAGGCAGATCTTTATGAATTGACATGTTAAAAAAGCAAGTTGTAGAATAGTGTACAGAAAATAATCATGTTTTTAATGTATACACATATATACACTTGTGAATGCACAGAAAATTTCTGGAAGGATATAAGAAACTTACCAATGGTTACCTCTAGGGAACATAACTGTACAAGTGAACATTTAAGATGAGAAAGGGGATTTTTACTGTACTGTTTGAATTTTTTACCATGTACCCATGTAACTTATCGTGGCAGCTGAGAATATGTGCCCGTCAGATTTCCTGCTGGGAAAATGTAATTGATAAAGGGCCCCAGTGGCTGTCCCTCTAGATTCACTCTCCAGGGGAAGCCAAAACTTCCCACAGCCCTCTGTGGCCTCGCTGCTCATAGCCAATGATTGAGTGAGACATGGGACTCCTCTAACAGGCAGCTTTGGCTTGAGGGCCTGGCCAAACCTTTGTTGGGACTGCCCCGCAGGCAGAGACTTGCTGCCCAAATCTCCTTCACAGGAGCTGATCTGCATTACTGCCAATGGCTCTTCCTGACTTCTCCCGCTCCCTTCCCCGGTGCTGTTCTTTACAGGGGTTGCCTCTCAATTTCTAGCATGTCTAATCTCATTCTAGTGTCTGCTTCTTAGAGGACCTGAATTCATGTACTTTTTTTTTTTTTAAGATGGAGCTTTGCTGTCACCCAGGCTGGAGTGCAGTGGCACAATCTCAGCTCACTGCAACCTCCACCTCCCAAGTGCCAGCGAGCCTCCTGCCTCTGGCTTCAGTCTCCTGATTAGCTGGGATTACAGGCATGCGTCACCATGCCTGGCTAATTTTTTTGTATTTTTAGTAGAGATGGAGTTTCACCATATTGGCCAGGCTGGTTTCGAACTCCTGACCTTGTGATCTACCCACCTGGGCCTCCCAAAGTGCTGGGATTACAGGCGTGAGCCACTGTGCCTGGACTTTTTTTTTTTTTTTTAAAAGATGGAGTCTTGCTCTTGTCACCCAGGCTGGAGTGCAATGGTGTGTGATTTTGGCTCACTGCAACCTCCACCTCCTGGATTCAAGTGATTCTCCTGCCTCAGCCTCCCAAGTAGCTGGGATTACAGGCGCCCACTACCACGCCCAGCTAATTTTTTTGTATTTTTAGTAGAGATGGGGTTTCACCATGTTGGCTAGGCTGGTCTTGAACTCCTAACCTCAGGTGATCCACCTGCCTTAGCCTCCCAAAGTGCTGGGATTACAGGCATGAACCACCGTGCCCGGCCATGCTTTTTTTTTTAAGAGAGAGAAAGGGTCTTGCTCTGTCACCCAGGCTTAAGTGCAGTGGCACAATCATAGCTCTCTGCTACCTCAAACTCTTGTTCAAGCAATCTTCCTGCCTCAGCCTCCCAGGTAGCTGGGACTACAGGTGCACACCAGCATGCCTGGCTAATTTTTAAATTTTTTTCTCAGGCTGAGCATGGTGGCTCACATTTGTAATCCCAACACTTTAGGAGGCTGAGGCTGGTGGATCACCTGAGGTCAGGAGTTCAAGACCAGCCTGGCCAACATGATGAAACCCTGTTTCTACTAAAAATACAAAAAGTAGCTAGGTGTGGTGGCGCGCACCTGTAGTGTCAGCTACTTGGGAAGCCGAAGCAGGAGAATCGCTTGAAACCAGGAAGCAGAAGTTGCAGTGAGCCAAGATTATGACACTGCACTTCAGCATGGGCAACAGAGTGAGACTCCATCTCAAATACATACATAAATATATATTTTAAAAGGACCACTCTGCTTGAGTCTTGAGAATGGACTCTAAGTGGGTGAGGACTGAAGCAAAGAGGCCATTTGGAGGTTATTGTAATAATCCAGGTGAGAGATGCTGGTGGCCTGGAACAGGTGGCCTTTGCTGACCCCCAGGCCAGTCACCTACACTTCTCCCACTCTGTTGCAATTGTCTGTTGGCAATTTGTGAGCAACAACCAAGTCTGTCTTGTTCATCATCTTAAACCCAGCATCTAACGTGGTGTTAGACACATAGTCTGCACTCCATAAATATCTGTTGAATGACTTTAGTCTACTTGGCAGAGGTATGCTAAGTGAGGAATGAACAACTATGGCTTTGTTTCTATGGAAATCACCAAGAGATGCCTGCAATCCCAATCTAGTGTCTACCTGAGACAAACTAGTGTTCACAAGGTATGCGCCTCACCTCCAGCCTCATTTCCCATCTCACCCCACCTTGATGCACATTAAATGCCAGTCAAAACAAACTGATGACCCATCATCCTTGGAACACCTCGTGCACTTCTGATACACTCTACCTGAAAATTTCTCTTTGTTCCTAATCAGACAGCTCAAATTGCCTTCAAGACCCAGCTGCCATGTTACCTCCTCTGTGAATCCTTTCCAAACTACCTGAGGGATTCCCTCCAGTTTTCCACAAAACTGGGTTCCTATTTCTTTTTTAGAAATTACAGTCCAATGGCATGGGCGTTTACATAAAACCAGGCTCAATTTCACCACCCATTCATTTATCCAATAATTACTGATCACCTACCATATATGTTAGGCACTGTGCTCACAGGCACTGGGAACGCACATGCAAACAATCTAATTCCTTGCCTTATAAAGCTTACATCACAGTGGAATGAAGATAATGCATACTTGAGCATTTTACCATGTATCAAGCATTGCTAAACACTTTATGCGTTTCCTCATTTAATTTTCACAGTATTTGGTGAGAGCGTTATTACTGTTCCCATTTTTAAAAGGAGGACAAGGAGCACTGTCCCTTAGAATCTAAGTTCCACGAGGGCAGAGTGCTTGTCTGCCACGTCCGCTGCCACCCCCACTGCCTGACACATAGCAGTGGCCTGTACACACCAGCGGGGGATATAGGTTAAGCAATGCGCCAAGGGGGCACCCGGTGAGGCAGAGCAAGGATGCGTCTAGCCCCACCCTGGGCTCCTCATCTCTACCCTCCACCTGGAGTCCCCTGTTGACTCTCCAGGGCCTCAGCAGTGCCGAGCGCCCAGGAGGGCTCAGTCACAGGCTGATGAATGAGCTGACAGGCGGACATATGAGTGAGATGCAGAGACCACTTACGGGTGAAGCCAGGGATCTCCCCCCACCTGAAGCCCATCGCTTTCCGGAGCATCACTTTCCTCTCCACCCCTTCCTCACAACAAGCAGAGGTTAGGAGGCCATCTCTCCTGGGGCCCCCGAACCCCACATCTCGTGGACAACCTTCCGAGGCCCCCACTTCCGGCTGTCACCCCCTCCCCAGGTGTCCCCATTTCCTGGGGTCTCTCGCGCCTCTGGTACCCACTTCCGGTTGTCCTTCCCTCTCAGGGGTCCCTCTCCTCGGCCCGCAGGGCACACAGACGGGCTCGTGGGCACTCACCGGCCCGGCTACGGGCGGAGCGCGGGTCAATCGGGGGCGGGAGCCTCGTCCGGCAGCGCGCTCAGAAACCAACCGCACTCCCGGCCCGGCCGGCCCGGCCCCTCGCGCCGGAAGTGACGTTCCAGGGCGTGGGAGGCGGGGCTCCGTCTAGGATCGCGCATGTGCGACACCTCCAGGCAACACCGGCGTTCTGTCCCCACCTAGCGGCCGGGACTCAGCGTTGCGGACCTGGAGTGGCTGGGAGGAGCTGGGGCGCCAGCCGCTTGTCAAACCCGGCTTATAGATGGGGAAACTGATGCTCAGCGAAGGAAGGAAAGAAGCCGCCATTTTCCAAGAACATGCTAATATGTACCTGTTGTTTCACGTCCATGATCTCATTACCTCCTAATATTTACGCAATTCCCTTATTTCACGAAAGGGAAACTGACAAGGCGTTAAAGGGCTTCAAACCCCGATCTCAGGATTAGCATTCTAGACTTCCCTGTATTACGGCTGCTATCAGGACTGTCTGCTCCAAAAGGGGAGCTTCCAAACCAGGAGACATCTGTCTGTCATTAACTGAGTGACCTGAAGCAAGTCCCCATTCCTCCTTGGGCTTCTGTTTCCTCATCTGAAACCTGATTCTTGCTCTGGAGCCTGATTCAATAATTACTCTTTTCCTGCTTTGGGCTCATGAAGTTCCCTCCAGACAAAGACTTGACTAACTCCCACCCCAGTCCATCAAGATCCCCCTGCAAGGATTTTGTGCAACTGCAACTTTTAGACAAATCTGCTAGGTCCCTCTGAGGCAGAGCAGACATTGAGCCATTTCTAGAGAGAAATTCTGGTGGTCCAGGAGAACTCTGAGCCCAAAGAGACGACCTTAAACAGTCTTTTCGTTTCTCTACCCCAGGGGCGGGAGGAGTCCCAAGAAGATGGGAACTGACCCATGAGGGCCATAAGAACATAGCAGTTTCTGCCAGATGCTAG
This sequence comes from Plecturocebus donacophilus, assembly GCA_004027715.1. Lineage (NCBI taxonomy): Eukaryota > Metazoa > Chordata > Mammalia > Primates > Pitheciidae > Plecturocebus > Plecturocebus donacophilus. Next base: position 48,063 of record PVKP010010134.1, read on the forward strand.
ATTGAGGGGCTGGGGGTGGCAGTGTGGAGGGGACCTGGGAATCATGAGTTTTGACTCCTGCTCTCAGCTTCATCGCTTCTAGGAATGACAGAAAATATAGAATATTCACTACAGTTTGAATTTCAGATAAACATGTAAGTATATTCCTTTCCAAACACAAAAAACATAGGCCAGAAATGGTGGCTCATGCCTGTAATCCCAGCACTTTGGGAGGCTGAGGCAGGTGAGTCACCTGAGGTCAGGGGTTTGAGACCAGCCTGGCCAACATGATGAAACCGGTGTCTACTGGCCGGGCATGGTGGCTCACACCTGCAATCCCAGCACTTTGGGAGGCCGAGGCTGGCGGATCACCTGAGGTCAGGAGTTCAAGATCAGCCTGGCCAACATGGTGAAACCCTGTCTTTAGCTGGGCGTGGTGGCAGGCGCCTATAATCCTCGCTGCTTGGGAGGCTGAGGCAGGAGAATCGCTTGAACCTGGGGGGAAGAGGTTGAAGTGAGCTAAGATTGTGTCACTGCGCTCCAGCCTGGATGACAGAGCAAGACTTTGTCTCAAAAAGAAAACCTCCCCAAAACAGCCAGGTGCAGTGTCTCATGCCAAAAATCTCAGCACTTTGAGAAGCCAAGGCGGGCGGATCACCTGAGGTCAGGAGTTTGAGACAGCCTGGCCAACCTGGTGAAACACCATTTCTACTAAAAATACAAAAATTAGCCAGGCATGGTGGTGGACGCCTGTAATCCCAGCTGCTTGGGAGGCTGAGGCAGGAGAATGGCTTTAACCCGGGAAACAGAGGTTGCAGTGAGCCGAGATCATGCCACTGCACTCCAGCCTGGGTGACAGAACGAGACTGTTTCAAAACAAAAAACAAACCCAAAAACATAAGGTAAGATATTCACAGGTTTCAGACATTAGCATGAGGACATCTTTTAGTGGTGATGTGGGGGAATTATTCAGCCTACCATCTGGCATCCCTAATCCTGGCTGTGCAACCTTAGCCAAGTCACTCAAATTCCTGAAGCCTCCAATTTTTTTAATGGGCAAAAAGCTGATTAACTTACAATCATATAAATGAATTTACACGTTTTCTTATGCCAGGTAAACAGGTATTTTTATTTATTTATGTATTTATTTTGGAAAGGAGTCTTGCTCTGTTGCCCAGGCTAGAGTGCAGTGTCACCATCTTGGCTCACTGCAACCTCTGCCTCCCAGGTTCAAGCAACGCTCCTGCCCCAGCTGAGTAGCTGGGATTGCAGGCGCCTGCCAGTACACCAGTCTAGTTTTGTATTTTTAGTAGCGAGGGGGTTTCACCATGGTGGCCAGGGTAGTCTCGAACTCCTGACCTCGTGATCTGCCCGCCTCAGCCTCCCAAAGTGCTGGGATTACAGCTGTGAGCCACTGCACCCAGCCAAGTATTTTTAATAGAGTTAGGGTTTTGCCATGTTGGCCAGGCTAGTCTTTTTTTTGAGGGGGCATAGGGACAGAGTTTCTTTCCTGTTGCCCAGGCTAGAGTGCAGTGGCCTGATCTTGGCTCACCACAATCTCCTCCTCCTGGGTTCAAGCGATTCTCTGCCTAAGCCTCCCGAGTAGCTGGGATTACAAGCATGTGCCACCATGCCAGGCTAATTTTGTATTTTTAGTAGAGACGGGGTTTATCCATGTTGGTCAGGCTAGTCTCAAACCCCTAACCTCAGGTAATCCACCTGCTTCGGCCTCCCAAAGTGCTGGGATTACAGGTGTGAGCTACTGCACCCTGCCAATAGCAGCTCTTGTAGCAAATGGTGAGGGTTGACCCTGTCCTAACCATGCCTTCCTAGATATTGGAATAAGCCTCTTTCCTAAATCCCAAACCTAGTACCTACTACTGGTACATGGAGCCCAGATGGTAATCTGTTGTTCTGTAGGATGTTTAATGTCATTCCTAGGCTTTACCCACTAGGTGGCAGTAGCACTCCACATTCACAGTGATGAAGACCAACGATATCTTCAGTCATTGCCAAATACCACTTGGGAGACAAAGCTGCTCCAAATTAAGAACCACTATTGTGGGAGAAAGAATGTTGGGTTCTGGTCAGACAGACCTGAGTTTAAATCCTGTTTCACTCACCAGCTGTGTAACATTGGAACAATTATCTGTCTCTTCAACTCTTGGTTTCATCAACCATAAAATCCTATACTAACTGCTACCAGTTGTTGAATGCTTTCATTGGTAGAGTGCTGAGCTCATTGCATGGATAATCTCATTTTGATTGCCAATAACAGAATCCTGGGGCTGGGTGTGGTGGCTCACACCTGTAATCCCAGCACTTTGGGAGGCCGAGGCTGGTGGATCACTTGAGGCCCGGAGTTCGAGACCAGCCTGGCCAGCATGGTGAAACCTCCATCTCTCCTAAAAATACAAAAATTAGCCAGTTTTGGTGGTGGGTGCCTGTAATCCCAGCTACGGAGTAGGTTTAAGCAGGAGAATTGCTTGAACCCGGCAGGCAAAGTTTGCAGTGAGCCGAGATTGTGCCATTGCACTCCAGCCTGAGCAACAGAGTGAGACGCCACCTAGAAAAACAAACAAAAACACCCCCTCAAAAAACCTCCAGAATCCTGTAAGGACACTGACCAGTGTAAGTAGGGAGGGAGATGAGGAGGTCTACATTAGGCATCTTCTCTGTACCCTGCATGAAAGCAGGTGTCCTCACATACATTTCTGTGCTGTCACTGGCTATGTGATCTTGGGCAAATCAGGTTTTTCCCGGAGGCTCAGTTTTCTCATCTGTGAAAGTAATACCAGCTGGGGAATTCTGGGAAGATGGAGGCAATAATGCCTAGCATAGATTTGAATCTCCCCAAATCCTCCCCAAAAATAGAAAAAAAATTCATAAACACATTTACCACAAAACTAGATGACAAGGTGTCTTCATGAACTCCAAAAAACAAGTGAGTGGGAACAAATCACCAACAGCTACAAGGCCTGCATGCCATTGGCAGCTCTGTGTGGTAGAAATAGAAGGGAAGCAGCAGGGCGTCTGAGGGACCTGAGAAGTGGAGAGTGCTGAAATTGCAACATGGATTCATGTGTTGTTGGGAAAACAGCAGTTGAAACTGGGAAGCGTTTTGCCAACTCCAGTAGTGGATGAGTGCAAGGTATTTGCCACACAACCTAAGGTTTAAAGGAGTTTTTAACCCTTATGAATTCTTGAGTCATTTTAACCAATAATGATAGCATTTTCCCATTTTATCAGCCCCTGTGTCCTTGCAAACAAAAGATTTCGAGTGTGGAAGAAAGGAACTACAGATGTAATACAGAAGAGGTTCCATAAACATCCTATAAAACTATTTGCATTGTATATATCAGTGTGAACTCGGGACTATTTTTAAAGAAAATGTATATGCATATATTCATATATATGACACCTCGTTCCACTTATTAAAAAGATTTAAACCATGGTCAGTCTTGTAGCAATGAGCATACCTTGTACCCACATAATATTTTTGATTAATAAAAATAAAAAAGACTTATTGTCCGGGTGTGGTGGCTTGCACCTGTAATCCCAGCACTTTGGGGGCTGAGGTGGGTGGTTCACGAGGTCAAGAGATCAAGATCATCCTGGCCAACATGGTGAAACCCCGTCTCTGCTAAAAATACAAAAATTAGCTGGGCGTGGTGGCATGTGCCTGTAGTCCCAGCTACTCAGGAAGCTGAGGCAAGAGAATTGCTTAAACCTGAGAAGTAGAGGTTGCAGTGAACCGAGATCACACCACTGTTCTCCAGCCTGGCAACAGAGTGAGTAGAAGTCTCAAAAAAAAGAAAAAAAAAAAAGACTTCCTGAAGAAATTTCTCATTCCAGATCTGTAGCAGGAAATATACAAAATGAGCCTGGAATATCTTGTCATGCCAAATAACAAGGAAGCTATCAAAGGCTACCAGGGTCACATCAAAAGGACTTAGAAGCCAACCTGAAGATGAAACAATTTTAGCTACAACAAAGATGATGCTTGCAGTTGATTGAAACTCATCCAATATGTTTAACACCCTGGGTTCATAATACCATCCAGCAAATTGATCACCTTCTGAAGATGGCATGGAAATAAATTATATTCTTCCAAACGACGTAAATAAAAAGAAAGGATCTAGTCATTCTCCTGCCTTTCTTAAATGAACTGTAGCACTGGGTAACCAAGTAATGAAGGAAAGAACCTCCCTATAAATTTACTACAGCTAATACATGAAAACAAAATGATACAATATTGCCATTTTGTTATTTACAGTGAATTAATGTATCTAGCCATTGTATACAATGGCAGTTAACATTAAAAAAAAAGAAAAAAAGAGCAAACTCAACCTTGTAGGAGCTGTTTGGAAAGGAGTCCAGCACCAGCTATAATTATGCCAAAAAGATGGACCTTGAGTCTGATCTGATCCAGCTGCTAATTTGCAGGAAATGCAGAGGTCAGAGGGCCATGTTGTATTGTACTATGAGGATACAATTGATGAAATTCAGACTTTGAGAAACTACGTGTAAAACAGCCTGAATTCAACAGATAAACTTCAAGGAAAAAAAAAAAGGATGGAAGGGAGAAACTGTAGATTATTTTTATTTTTATTTATTTATTTTTATAAGACGGGGTTTCACCATGTTGGTCGGCTGGTCTTGAACTCCCGACCTCAGGTGACCCACCCACCTTGGCCTCCAAAGTGCTTGGATTACAGACGTGAGCCACCACACCCAGCCTTTTTGTTTTTTCTTTTTCTTTTTATTTTTTGATTATTTTTAAAAAGAGGTTTTTGGATTAATAAAAGAGGCTTTTGAACGGGCACTGTGGCTCAAGCCTGTAGTCCCAGCACTTTGGGAGGCCGAAATGGGAGGCTTGTTTGAGGCCAGGAATTCAAGACCAGCCTGGGCAACATGGTGAAACCCTGTCTCTACAAAAAAATGTACAAATTAGCCAGGTGTGGTGGCACATGCCTGTAGTCCTAGCTACTCAGGAGGCTGAGGTGAGAGGATCACCTGAGCCTGGGGCATTCGAGGCTGCAGTGAGCTGTGATTGCACTGATGTATTCCCTCTTGGGCGACAGAGTAAGACACTGTCTCCAAAAACACAAAAAACAAAAAACAAGCTTTTAAAAAGTGGATACAGCCGGGTATGGTGGCTCATGCCTGTAATCCCAACACTTTGGGAGGCCAAGGCTGGCAGATAACCTGAGGTCAGGAGTTCAAGACCAGCCTGGCCAACATGGTGAAACCCCGTCTCTACTAAAATACAAAAATTATCTGGGCATGATGGTAGGTGCCTGTAATCCCAGCTACTCAGTGGCTGAGACAGGAGACTCTCTTGAACCTGGGAGATGGTAGTTGCAGTAAGCCGAGATTGTGCCAGTGCCCTCCAGCCTGGGCGGCTGAGCAAGACTCTGTCTCAAGAAAAAATTAAATAAAAATAAAAAGTGTACACAACTAAACAATACAATCTAGGGATGCACACTCAGATGATGAAGCCATGAAGAAATGTGAAGAAATAATTAATACTCAGATTCATGGTTATTTTGGGGTGAGAGGCTGTGATTGGTGTGGAGTACCTGGTGAGGTGCGCAGGGGAACCCTGAGGTGGCTGCAAAAATTCTGTTTCTTGACCTGGGTGGTGGTTACAGAGTGTTTGCCTTGTTATAACTCACTAAGCTACATTTTTTTTTTTTTTTTTTGAGATAGGGTCTCACTCTGTCGCCCAGGGTGGAGTACAGTAGGATGATCTCAGCTCACTGTAGCCTCAGACCTCCCCAGACTCAAGTAATCCTCCTACTTCAAGTAATACTCCTACTGAGTAACTGGGACTATAGGTGCACACCACCATGCCTGGATAATTCACGTATTCTCGTGGAGATGGGGTTTCGGGTTTTGCCGTATTGCCCAGGCTGGTCTCAAACTCCTGGGCGCTAGTGATCTGCTCACCTTGGCTTCTCAAAGTGCTGGGATTACAGGTGTGAGCCACTGCACCTGGCTGCTACAAATTTAATTTGTGTGGTTTTCTGCATCTGTTTTGCTCTATAAAATTAAGGTTTTAAAAAATGAAGAGAGAAGTACCTACGTCACATTATGTGTGTGTGCATATGTGTGCATATGTGTACATATGTATATAAATTTGTGGCTTCTGTTAGCACCAGGTAAGTAGGTAGATGCTCACTAAATATGACTTCCCCATGAATTTTGTTCAAAACCTTGACCTGTGTGATTTCACACCGTTACTGACATCACTCACTTGTGTGGCTAATTAAAAATTATTCATGCTTCCCAACTGGGGCAGAGACTTGAAAAATAAAATAAAATAAAAAGTCGTTCATGCTTATTAGGTGATACTATGTGCCAGGCACTGTTTCCAGTGTGACTAATCTAACTGAATCCTCTTAACTGTTCTATGATTATTCCCATTTTATGGAGAAGAAAACTGAGGCTTAGAGAGATTCCCTGTGGCCACACAGGAGGTGGCAGAGCAGCCTGTTTCTTTTGTTGTTGTTTTGTTTTGAGGCAGTGTCTCACTCTGTGGCCCAGGCTGGAGTGCAGTGGCACAATCTCGGCTCACTACAACCTCTGCCTCCTGGGTTCCAGCGATTCTCCTGCCTCAGCCTCCTGAGTATCTGGGATTACAGGTTCCCATCACCATGCCCTGCTAATTTTATTTGTATTTTTAGTAGAGACAGGGTTTTACCATGTTGGTCAGGCTGGTCTTGAACTCCTGGCCTCAAGTGATCCACCCGCCTTGGCCTCCCGAAGTGCTAGGATTACAGGCATAAGCCACCATGCCTTGCCAGCAGCCTGGTTTGGAACCCAAGCAGTCTGATTCTCAGCTCTGTCCTGTCATCCGCTGTAGCATATGTACCATACTGGTGTTTATTTGTTTGTTTTGAGATGGAGTCTTGCTCTGTCTCCAGGCTGGAGTGCAGTGGTGTGATCTTGGCTCACTGCAACCTCCGCCTCCCGGTTCAAGCAATTCTCCTGCCTCAGCCTTCTGAGTAGCTGGGATTACAGGCCCGTGCCACCATGCCTGGCTAATTTTTGTATTTTTAGTAGAGGTGGGATTTCACCGTGTTAGCCAGGATGGTCTCGATCTCCTGACTTTGTGATCTGCCCACCTCGGCCTCCCAAAGTGCTGGGATTACAGGCATGAGCCACCCTGTCCAGCCCATAGTGTTTTTTATTTGTTGTCTAGTGCCTCTGTTTGCATAATAACTCCCCTTATGAAGTGCCTGCCAATGTGTGTGCCATCCTTTGACATTCACCACCTGAAATCTCACATCAACCCTGGAAGGTGAAGGTACTTGTTAGTCCACATTTGGTGGATGGGAAAACCAGAACTCAGAGAGCTGAAAGAACTTGCCCAAAGTAACAGAGTAAGTAAATGGCAATAGGTAGGGGAGGAGTTTGAATTGGGGATGGGGAGGGTTCATACTCTGACCCTTGGGATTCTAAAAAACAAAATGTCCTATACTGTTAAACAGATGCTCATCTGATGAGTCTGACCCAGTTTGAGGTCATGGGTTGCCCAACCAGTGGTCCGGAGCCTGGCTTTGCGTGAGAAGTGTCCAGATGAGGGCTGCGGGAAGTCAGAGGCTTGGCAAACACCAGACATGCTTGATCCCAATCAGACGGTCGTGCAAAGCTTGTGACCCCTGGGCCTGGGGCTCCTTAAGGGGCCAGAGACTCCTATTCCTCAGTGTGTCAGCCTTGTGCTCCTAAGCTGCAGAATCATGACCTAGAACGGAGCTGGCCACCTCTCAGAAGAGGGGTGAAGAGATGCCCATGGGTTGGCTGTGTGGATTTCCCAGAAGTGGGAAGAGCCTGGCTGTGTTTCTGTGGTCATGCATTGATTTCCTAACCTGAGTCAGCATGGCCGCTTGGAGGTACAGTATGTCCTCTCTGTTCTCAGGGTCCTTGGATCCCAGCCTGGCTGAGGCATTTCCAAAACAGGGCCTGGAATAGTGAGGGAAATGGAAGGGGTGGAGATCCCACACCACCTCCATCAGTATCAGCCCACCTGCCATTGTATTAATAACGCCCAGCATGGACTGAGTTCTTACCAGGTGCCAGGTCCCGAGCTAAGCATGTCATATGTATGCACTTAACTAACATTACGGAGATGCAGTGGAGTAGAGGCTCTTCTGAGCACCATTGAACAAAGGAGTAAACAGACTCAGAGAAGCCACATCACTTGTTCATAGTCCCCCAAAGATGGAATTGCAGGTCTGTGATTGTGGAATCCTGGCGTGTCCTCTCCACAAATTCACTACTTTACTCAGCCCTCACCACAAGTCCATTGGGTAGATGTTGTCACCCCCAGTAAGGATATGAAAAAAACTGAGGCTTGGGATGGTGGACATGACTTGGGTGATGTTTCTAGAAAGCTCTGCTGTGACAACCAGTAATGATTTTTCAAGAGCCCAGTCCAAACCCGCAGCTGCTACAATTTGGCCATGACTACATAAAACCCCTACATTTCTTATTACCCCTGTATCCACCACGTCCTACTAGGATGGGAAGAGGAAGCAGAGAGTCCTTTGGTGGCCATCTCCTCGAAAGGGTGGAATGGGGTCATGGGGCTCCTGCATGAGCTGGGCCGCTGTTTGGAGAGATGAATGTGTGGCCATTATGAGAGCCCAGTGTTCTCATGTGGGCATGGACATCTAGAGGCTGAGAGAAGTGCGCTGCCCAGCTGAATGGGTGAAGTGACCACAGTGCGGGCGTGCTAAGGTAAGCCACATTCCTGGGCCTTTCAGGGCACAGGCGGCTGGAGTGTTTCCAGTGCTGGCAGAGAGCACCTACAAGGGGTCCTTTTGGATCTTGTCCCCTAGGACCTCCTTGAGGGGCAGAGGTGTGGCAGCAGCAAGAAGCTTGAGTTAGATGTTGGATTCCTAAGGGTTGGTGAAGGACTTGCAAGGGACCCCTGGAAGGAGAGGTGCATCCTCCAGGGTGAAGAGTGAGAGGGCCCGTGTGGCAATGGCCATCTCCATGGGGCCCACAACAGAAAGGGGCAGCTTGAAGCCAGCCAGGATGGTGGCAGCTCAAGGGAGACCCTTTCTCTCCCCTTGCCATCCCCAATGGCCCCTCTGTGCCCCATATGTGGGTGAGGGAAGGAGAGAGAGAGAAGGAGCCATCCATACCATCTCCCTGCAGCAGGCCTGAGCTGGGAGAGGAGGGAAGGTTTAAACCCAAATCAAATTGGGAATTTTGGTTAGAAGCTTGATTGGACTTTCTAATTTCTTTCTTTCTTTCTTTCTTTTTTTTGAAACAGTTTCGCTCTTGTTGCCCAGCCTGGAATGCAATGGTGTGATCTCTGCTCACCGCAACCTCCACCTCCTGGGTTCAAGCGATTCTCCTGCCTCAGCCTCCTGGGTAGCTGGGATTACAGGCATGTGTTACCATGCCCAGCTAATTTTATATTTTTAGTAGAGACATAGTTTCTCCATGTTGGTCAGGTTGGTCTCAAACTCCCAACCCCAGGTGATTTCCACCCGCCTTGGCCTCCCAAAGTGCTGGGATTACAGGTGTGAGCCACCATGCCCGGCCTGGACATTCTAATTTCTAAATCGAGGTTGTGTTTGTGACCTGAAGTGACCATAGAATTGTCTGTTTCCTCAGAATGAGCAGGAGAGTAATGGGGGGATTTCACCCAGTGGCAGGGAAAATGTTTCTCCACCAAATACATGTTCAGAGGGATACTAGGAGATAAAAATTAAGGTGTACTTTGATTGTGTCACAGGCTGGGTTTGTTCAACATGCTGGTCGCAGTGAGAAGGAGAATTCTCCAAAACAAGTCTAGGAAGTGAATGTTCCAGAATGTTCTAGAACTTGGTTCATTAGGCAGGCAAGCAGTGTGCCTCTGGGAACCTCTTGAACCCTTCATGGGCTCACATACCATCCCCCCAGATGCTTCCATTGTTGAATTCTAATGGCTTACTATTTCCCTTTCTGCTGAGAACTGCCATCTCAGGAATCACCTCATCCTGGAGTTTATTCCCCTCACCCACAGGGAGGCTTGCAGCCAACAACTGACTCGTACAGAGGCACACAAAGCCAACCTCCTTGCTAGACTTTAACTGAGACCACGTCTTCTTTGATCCCTCCCTGTCTTACTTCCCTTCATCCCTTACGGATTCTTTCCTTCGTAAATCACACAGTACCTAATGCTTGCCTCTGGCTCTGTGTCTGAGGAGCTGAAGATGATTCTGGGCATCAGGAGGTGATTTTGTGACTAGGCTATTTCACTAGCTCTGAGCTAGGTAATCCATTAGTGAAACTCTTGATCCTAAATCAAACTACATAGGTTCAAATCACAGCACCATTACTTCACTGCTGTGTGACCCTGGCCCATGACTGGTTACTACATCCCAGTTTTCTCATCTGTAATACAGAAGGCAAACACTGACCCACTCCCCAGGACTTTGCAAGGATTCAACATGAGCACCTAGGATAGTGCCTGGCACAGTTGAGGGTGTTATTGTTATTCCTCCAGACTAACAGCACTGATAAGTGCAAAGGAAGTGGCTTTTTGCCATCTAGTTGAGGATGCTGTATCCTGGGGTAAGTGGCCAGATCATAGGATGGCTGCAGTTCAGTTGTAATGAAATAATCACCCTTAGCCAGGCATAGTGGCTCAGATCTGTTAACCAGCCCTTTAGGAGGCCAAAGCAGGTGGATCACCTGACGTCAGGAGTTCGAGGCCAGCCTGGCCAACATGGCAAAACCCTATCTCTACTAAAAATACAAAAAGAAATTAGCCAGGTGGGGTAGCGCATGCCTGTAATCCCAGCCACTAGGGAGGCTGAGGCAGGAGAATTGCTGGAACCCAGGGGGTGGAGGTTTTAGCGAGCTGAGATTGGGCCACTGCCCTTTAGCCTGGGTGACAGAGAGAGACTCTGTCAAAAAAAAAAAAATACATATTACATTATTTTATTTCTGTAAAATTCCAGAAAATGTAAAGCCGTTTATAGTGAAGGAAGGCAGTCTATAGTGATGATGGTTACCTGGGAATGGGGGTGGGATGAATGGGGAATGACTTATAAAGGAGCATGAGGAAGCTTTTGGAAGCCATGGAAACATCTGGCATCTTGACTATGGTGTTTGTTCTTTGGGTATGTACATATGTTGAAACTCATCAAATTATTCAATTTAAGTATATGTAGTTTATTGAACATCAGTTATAGCTCAACAGTGTTGTTTATTTTTTATTTTTATTTTTGAGACAAAGTCTCGCTTTGTCACCCAGGCTGGAATGTAATGGCATGATCTTGGCTTACTGCAACCTCCACCTTCCGGGTTTAAGCGATTCTCCTGCCTCAGCTTCCCAAATAGCTGGGACTACAGGCATGCACCACCATGCCCAGCTAATTTTTGTATTTTTAGTAGAGTTGGGGTTTCACCATTTGGCCAGACTGGTCTCGAACTCCTGACCTCAGGTGATCTGCCTGCTTTGGCTTCCCAAAGTGTTGGAATTACAGGCATGAACCACTGTGCCTGGCAATAATGCTGGTCTGTCTTTCTTTCTTTCTTTCTTTCTTTCTTTCTTTCTTTCTTTCCTTTCTTTCCTTCTTTCTTTCTTGAGACACAGTTTTGCTCTTGTCATTCAGGATGGAGTACAATGGTTCGATCTCTGATCACTGCAACCTCTGCCTCCTGGGTGCAAGCAATTCTCCTGCCTCAGCTTCCCATGTAGCTGGGATTACAGGTGTGCGCCACCAGGCCCAGCTAATTTTTGTATTTTTAGTAGAGACGGGGTTTCACCATGTTAGCCAGGCTGGTTTTGAACTCCTGACATCAGGTGATCCACCCTCTTCCGGCTCCCAAAGTGTTTGGATTACAGGCATGAGCCACTGTGCCCAGTTTTGTTTTGTTTTGTTTTGTTTTTTTGAGATGGAGTCTCGCTTCTTCGCTCAGGCTGGAATGCAGTGGTGCCATCTCGGCTCACTGCAACCTCCGCCTCCCAGGTTCAAGCAATTCTCTGCCTCAGCCTCCAGAGTAGCTGGGATTACAGGTGCCTGCCACCATGCCTGGCTATTTTTTTTGTTTTTTAGTAGAGATGGGATTTCACCATCTTGGCCAGGCTGGTCTTGAACTCCTGACCTCGTGATCCACTTGTCTTGGCCTCCCAGAGTGCTGGGATTACAGGTGTGAGCCACTGTGCCCAGCCTTTTTTTTTTTTTTTTTTTAACTAGGGTGACACAATGAGGATTTGAACCCACATATATCTCACTGGACATATGCCTAGGAACTGGTAAGTTATAAAAAGACCTCCTTTATTGGCTGGAGACGTAGAATTAATCCAAATGGTGTCAACTCTGGGAAGCTTTACTGTCACTTCCATGGAGGATGGGGCCTGGGCTCTCACCACCCTACTGCCCGTCTTCAGGCTTTGTCAGTGGATTCTTTCCCCACTTTGAAGACTCCCCTGCATCCTCCTGCATCTTGTCCTCCAAATGTGCTGGCTGAGAGCCCAGCGCCAGAATCAGAGGGACCTGGGTTTGAATCCCAGCTCTGCCATTAAACACCAGCTGTCTGACCTTGACTGCGTTCCTTTGCTTCTCTGGGCTTCAGATTCCTCATCTGAATAATAACAGAAGCTACCTTGGGATTGCCTCAAGGATCAAATGCGAGAGAGTTCACCTTAAACAATTAGCGGAGGGCCTGGTGTGTAATAAAGCACTCAATAAATGTTAACTATTATTGATCTTCACCTGGGCAGTGGCTGCTGACTGTTTAAGTTTCTCAGCCTTTGAATCGGGTACTTCCGACTCAGCTCTATTTATCGACATGGAAAGATGCCCAAAGCGTACTGCTGAAGGAAAAAAAGCAGGCTACAAAAGAATATCTGCCTCACAGGTCATTTTAAAGATCAAAGCTAACAATGGACATCTAGCTCTTAGTAGGGTATGTGGGACACAGGAAGCGGTCACTGAAAGCTAGCCGCGACTATTATTAATATGAAAGCATTTTTGTAGCTCGTGTGGTGCCACATTCAAATATTATGTGAGTTCCTGTGAAACTAGATGATATTTGCCATGTGCTTGAATCGAAGGGAGGTAGACCGGCGTGTTCCCTTCTGCTTTCCTCTGACACATTTCAGGGAGCGATCATGGGTGCAGCTTGACTTGGCCTTGGGACCTATTGATCTGATGTGAATTTTGGTACTTTTTCTTTTTCTTTTTTTTTTATTTCATTTTCTTTTTTTTGAAGACAGAGTCTCGCTGTTTGGAATGCAGTGGCTATTCACGGGCGTGATCCCGCCACTGATCAGCTCGGGAGTTTGCTGTTTCCAACCTGCTCCAGTTCACCTCTCCTTAGGCAACCTGACGGCTCTTCGCTCCCAGGAGGTCATGTGTTCATCCTTTTTTGTGTGGCTCTAGAGTGAAAGAAAAGAAAAGCATTGCCCTTTGGCATTGAGACTACAGACTCGGTTTTAGGGTGCTCTTTGTAATAACTGAGGTACTATAATAAATTAAACACTTGAGGGCGCTCCAATCTATCGGCAATACAGATAAATACAAAAAGCAGCGATAATAACGATGATGTATGCATGCTGCTGTTACATTTAACAATGCCGTTTACATTCAACGTTGAGCTCTTACTATGAGAGACTAAAATGTAGTAAGAGAGTCGTAAACTTTATCACATTTTAACCTTGCAAACATCCCATCAGATACTATTATCAAAGATTTTGTAATACGGCGAATCGCTCTGGGATTTAAAAAATTTGTGTGTTTATATATATGCATATAATTCTTTTTGAGACAGGGTCTCATTCTGTTGCCCAGGCTGGAGTGCAGTGGCACAATCACAGCTCACTGTAGCCTAGATCTCCGGAGCTCAAGCGATCTTCTTGCCTCACCTTCCTAGAAGCCGGGACTACAGGTATGCACAACCATGGCTAATTTTTTTGTAGAGACTCACCATGTTCCCAGGCTCCTAAGTTCAAGTGATCCTCCTGCTTTGACCTCCCAAAGCGCTGGGATTACAGGAGTGAGCCACCTCACCTGGCCTCAATGTGTTCTTCTTAATCGCTGCATAGTATTCTTCTTCTTCTTCTTTTTTAGAGATGAGGTCTTGCTATATTGCCCAAGCTGGTCTCAAACTCCTGAGCTCAAGTTATCCACCTGCTTCAACCTTCCAAAGTGTTGGGATTACAGGCATGAGCCACAGCGCCTAGCCTAATTGCTGTATAGTATTCTATTGCATAAATGTGCCACCATATATTTATTCCTTCTACTGTCAGTGACCAAGGGTGGGTTATCTTAGGAAAGCAGTGTAGAGTGGTGTTAAGTGGGTACATTGTGGCATCAGAGGTCTGGGGGATTTATCTCTTAGCTCCACCTCTTACTTGTGACCTTAGCCAGGTTACTTAATCTCCCTGTGCCTCAGTTAGTTCAATGTTAATATGGGCTAATACTAGTACCTCAAATGCTGTTGTAAGGTTTAAAGGAGATATTCCATATAAACCACTTTGAATCGGGCCCAACACAGACTTAAGAACTCAGTAGATGTTGTCTGTGTCATACCCATTAAACATAAGAGAAAACTGAGGTTCAGAGGCTTGAAGAGACTTGTTCAAAGTCACATACCCAGTATATAACAGATCCCTTTGTCATGGATATTGGCTAGAGTCATTCATTCATTCAACAATTTTTTGAGCATTTTATTATGTGCCAAGCACTCTTTTAAACTCTGAGATAGTCCAAAAGTTTCTACTAATATGAAATGTACATTCTTTTCATTTATTTTTTTTTTGAGATAGGGTCTCGCTCTGTTGCCCAGGCTGCAGTGCAGTGGTGCAATTTTGGCTCACTGCAACCTCTACCTCCCAGCTCAATCAGTCCTTCCACCTCAGCCTCCCTAGTAGTTGAGACTACAGTTGCACACTGCAGTGCCTTAGTGAGGTCTAGCTAAGTTGCCCAGGCTGGTCTCAAACTCCTGGGCTTAAGTGATCCTCCTGCCTTGGCCTCCCAAAGTACTGGGATTACAGGCATGAGCCACTGCACTTGGCCTGAAATGCACATTCTAGGGAAGCTAACATTCCTGTTCGCCTGCCGGACACTTGACCTGTGATTTTCAGTTAAATGAAATATTGTCTGAAAAGCACTTAGCGTGGAGCCCCACATGCAACACCATTCCAGAAACGGCAGCAACTAGTCAGGTCGTAGCAATATCTACAGAAATGCTGGGAGATGGGTGTCAGCAGCCCCATTTTAGAGTTATGAAAACTGATGGTTCGGGAGGGTGAGGGACTGGCTCAAGAAAGCACAGCCAGTCTATGGCACAGCAGGAATTCAAAGTCATGGCCACCTGACTCCAAAGCCTTTGGGATTTCTCAGTGCAGGATTTTCAGTTCTGTTGGACAAGGGGGGCGGGATGGCTACAGCTTGAGGATTCAGCTCTGCCTCTGAATTCCAGATGTCTGGGGTTCAAGGCTTAGCTGTGGGACCTAAGGCAAGTTTTTGGCTGTCTGTGAGCCCTAGTTCCTATACCTTCGTGATAGAGAATTATACAGAAAGCTCTCAATGCTGTTACAGGCAGGAAATAAACAATCAAGGGTGCTACTGCTGATCTACAGTGAAGAGGGGGCTTCTGAATGTGTCAGTTCTAAGCCTCTAAATCAATTTCTTTTGTTTGCTTTTTTAGAGACAAGGTCTTGATCTGTTGTCCAGACTGGAGTGCAGTGGCACCATTGTATCTCACTGCAGCCTCAGACTTCTGGGCTCAACCCATCCTCTCATCTCAGTCTCCTGAGTAGCTGGGACTACAGGCACATGCCCTCACACCCAGCTTATTTTATTTGATTTTATTTTGTAGAGATAGGGTCTTGCTGTTGCCTGGTTGGTCTTGAACTCCTGGCTTCAGCAATCCTTTCCACCTCAGCTTCCCAAAGTGCTGGGATTGCAGGTGTGAGCCACTGTCTCCAGCCTAAATCAATTCTTACTTATAGAAAGAAGCTTATGGCCGGCAGGGGTGGCTCATGCCTGTAATCCCAGCACTTTCGGAGGCAAAGTTGGGTGGATCACAAGGTCAAGAGATCGAGAACATCCTGGCCAACATGGTGAAACCCCATCTCTACTAAAAATACAAAAAATTAGCTGGGCATGGTGGCACAAGCCTCTAATCCCAGCTACTCGGGAGGCTGAGGCAGGAGAATCACTTGAACCCGGGAGGTGGAGGTTACAGTAAGCCAAGATAGCACTACTGCCCTCCAGCCTGGTGACGGAGTGAGACTCTGCCTCAAAAAAAAGAAAGAAAGAAAGAAAGAAGCTCACAGATATGGGAAGGTGCCTGGGATATCTTGTTTAGTGTGTGTGTGTGTGTGTGTGTGTGTGTGTGTATTTTTTTAAATCAGGTCCTAGACCATAAGCAGGTGTGGTATGTCTGCATGGAGCCCCGTCTGAGGATACACTGGACAACCCTTTAAGTAGCACTTATTCTGTGTTGGGTACTGTGCTAAGCACTCCACAAATGGAGCTTGTTTCATGCTCCTAACATGTAATACCCTGTGTATGACAGGTGCTTTCGTTATACAGCTTTGCAGGTGAAGAAACAGGCAGGGGAGAGGCTACACTCTAGCATGGTTAGGTTGCAAGCCAGCACGTGGCCCCAGGCACTTTGGTCTGAGTCTGCTCTTGACTGCTTAGCTCTGCTACCTCTGCTAAGCGTATTTTTCTCTGGGTAGTAAAATTTCCACGTTTTGAACTTTCTTCTTTGTACTTCTCTTTATTGGTTGAGCTTTTGTGATAAATAGGTTCCATTTTCATTAAAAAAAATACTAGAGTTCTAATATGGGTTTTTGATGCCTTTAAGAATTAGCTGTGAATGCCTGCAGGGAAGGCTAGAATCCTAAGAGAGAGTCATTTTGCCAAAGGGACAAGCCACTCAGTCTTTTTTTGTGGCAGTGAAACTACTGTCCTTGGTGTTGGGGACCCAGGGGCCAACCCTAACTTCTTCCCACCCTAGGGCCTCCTATGATCCTGGGCAAGTCCCTGGTGTCCCTGTCACTACCTTCCTCCAGCCAGGCACGTGGCATAAAGTGGGCCTTGGTAAATATCTGTTGGATAGAGGAAGAATGCATCACCGTCTCCTCTGGGCCTTGCTCCACCTCCACCACCATCAAAATCAGCTCTGTGCCTTTCCTTGGGGCCTTGAGAATTAATGAATGAATGAAGTCACTGTAAAGTGCTCATTGTTTATGGGTATGTATGTATGTATTTAGAGACAGAGTCTTACTCTGTGGCCCAGGCTGGAGTGCAATGGCACCATCTCGGTTCACTGTAACCTCTGCCTTCCAGGTTCAAGCAATTCTCCTGCTTCAGCCTCCCGAGTAGCTGGGACTACAGGTGCATGCCACGACACCTGGCTAATTTTTGTATTTTTACTAGAGACAGGGTTTCACCATGTTGGCCAGGCTGGTCTCGAACCCCTGACCTCAAGTGATCCATCCATCTTGGCCTCCCAAAGTGCTGGGATTCCAGGTGTGAGCCACCATGCCCGAACTTGTTGGCAGGTTTTTAGAAAGGCAAACAGCAAGAGACATCAGACCCAACCAGATGAATGATGAATGGTGGCCCATCAGGCTAGGGGAGTGACCCTCCAAGCACCCCTGAAATCACTGTGCAGGCCACATAGGAAGCAGGCTCAGGCCTCCCCACGGCA